>NEWO01001403.1:26088-36095 GCA_003013225.1 Phalaenopsis aphrodite | reverse complement strand
ACTCGAGTTAGCACAGTTTTCAGAAGGCTTGCTACTAAGGAAGGATGTTCTGTTAGTGAATTACTTAAGCAAGTGGGACATGCGATTTCCTCTCGTATGAAAAAAAATTTTTTGAAGGATGTTAAGTCCGTTAGAAAGTCTCACAAATTGACAGAAAATTCACCTACCCATATTCCCGTCTAGTTCTGTTTAGGGAACCGAGTTGATACTGCTATAGTCACCACATATCATACCACTACCAGGATCGTAGGTCGCCGACCGATTAAGTCAAGATTGGGTCCGAGGATCTTACCCGTCATTCCTGCAATCCCGAAAAGAAAGACCAGATGGTTACCTGACACTGTAGCTAATCATCACCACAGGGAGCATACCTTCCCTCGACATACCGATGTCTCTACTAAGACGTCACGTCCTGAGATATCATCAACAAAGAAGAAGAGGGTATGGGTACCCAAGGTCGCTGCACCGATACAGTTCAGTGAGCCTACAGGACAGGAAGTAAAACCAATGCCTGAAATGTTTGACATCGTCGCGATAATAGCGAGCGAGATGGAGAAATAAGTTGAGGATGTCCATCAGGGTCCTAAATATCTTAAAGCAATCAAGGAATCGATAATTGAGGAAAAAAGTTGAGAAACTCAGGATTGCAATTTTCGAGTTAGCTCGAGAGCACGGGGTTTCCGTCAATAGTGATAGTGAAGATTTTGATTACAATGATTGCTTGGAGGAGGATTTCATGGATGTCCATGTGATCAAAACCAGAGCTACCACATTTGTGCACGAGGCTCAACCTCACACCGAAGAGAACACCGTAGATGAGCTATGTAGGGTTATCCTCTTAAGGGATGAGCAAGTCAGCCTACTAAAGAAAATAATAGAAGAGATGACTGCATCTATGACCGCCATGGCCACCATTCAGGGGAAATCACAAGCACCGCAATTAGCTTCTCTAGAGATTAATCAGCCAGAAAACATACACATTATAGATGAAAAAAGAGAGGCTACATCAGTAAACAAAGATGAGCAACCGAAGAAAGATTCTCCATCAAGTACCATGTCAGAAAAGGAGTTCAAGCAAATGATTGAACAAGTGCGGGACGCCTTAGCCCAATCCAAGAGCGGTGCATAAATTTTGAAGGGTAGACCTTACCCGGAAGAGTTCGAAGTTATGCCTTTCTACAAGGGTTTTGTGGTCCCAAACTTCAAGATATTTGATGGGACTAGAAATTCCAGACAGCATATAGCACATTTTCGAGCCAGTTGTGGCAACACAAGAAATAGTGAGGCTCTACTCTGCCAGTAGTTCGTCAGCAGTTTAACAGAAATCGCTTTCGACTAGTATGCTGACTTACCCAACGAGTCAGTCAAGACATTTTTTGAGTTGGAACAATTGTTTGTGAAAAGATTTGTCGGGGCACAACACCATGTGTCTATCAGAGAGCTCATGATGGAAAAGCAAAAGCCTAACGAAACTTTGGTGGACTATATTTTGAGGTGGAGAAACCTTAGCATGAAATGTGAACCTCAGCTACAGGAACATCAAGTGATTGAAATCCTACTCAAAAGCATTCACGGGCCGGTAGCCTTCATGCTTAAGGGACTCACCATCAAATCCTTCGAGAAGCTACTTGTAAAGTCAGCAGTCTTCAAGAAGAAATGAAGCACATGGAGCCACATGAAAAGGTCAAAGTGACCAAGGTGTTTGAAAAGAAATCAGGAGTAGTCGCAAGTGTAGATAAAAGAAAGTAGCTGATAAAGATATATGCAGAAGAGCATCGTCAGTCTTCATCGCAGTACTCTCAGAAATAGAGCAGTCAATCCAACCAACTGTCGCCTCAGGAGGGATCACCTCAAACAGAGGGAAAAAGAATATCCCTGTTAGAGTGACAGAAAGTTGTGTATTCCTTCAAGGATGAAGTCGTACCTAAAATATTCAAAAGCCTGATGAAAAAACTAGAATTCAAACTACCTGATCTAAAGAAACCCGAAGAAGTGGATAAGAAGAATGAACCAAATTATTGCCCATACCACCGGTTTTTTTGGCACACTATAGACAAGTGTTTCGTCTTTAAGGACTGGCTCGAGAAGAACCTCAAGGAGGAGAATATAACAATCCTAAAGTAGTATTTGAGAGAACCTGAAAAAGGTCCCATAAACATGATTTCAACTGAGTCAATCTCCCCAATTGATTCGTATGTCAGAATCGATTGATGGAGTACAACTTGGGATGAACTCAAGAGAGTCCTTAATCAAATACAAGATTCATCAAAGCAAGCTTCAACGAATACCAAAGAAGAATGGAATGAGGTCTGGAGCAGATCATCCAAGAAGATACTAAACAAGATCCAGTCTGCATCAAAATAAGCCTCTATTCAGAGTCCGCAACATACTAAGCCCGAGATGAAGATTTCACCAGGAGATCCGTCATTGTCAAGGACAAAGAACAAGAAGAAGAAAAGCGTCACTGCCAAGATTGATAGCACGGGGCGTAGAATAGGGGCTGCCTCTACTAGATTGGTTGTCTCGGATTTGGGGAAGAAAATCCTCGAACCCTTGACTTTGTATGATTATCTTTTTGTCCCTCGGGGGTCTTATGAATATAATGATTGTGATTTCAGCTACATTTTAACTATTTCTGGTGATAATGTAACTGATTGTAACCGATCTAGCTTTGATCTCAATCTCCAAAATGATCCTCAAATCGAACTTGAGTGTGATGAACTCATTATCAAGTCCGACAAAAACATCAATAATACCACTTACGACAACATTGATAATGAAGAGCCAACTCTCGAGCATCACGGTGCACCGCTCGTCATCAACTTAGATCTTTCCAACGAGGAGGAAAAGACACCGGAATATTCAACAATGATATCTCAAAAAGAAGAAATCACATAAGTTAACTTAAGAAGCAGAAAAGTATTACCACCGAGAACAGCTCCAACAGACAAAGGAAAAAAGATAATGACTCCAGAAGAGACACCCTCACCTTTGCCAGTGGAAGAATCACATAATCAAGATAAAATTGGAGGACCCTACAAAGTAGACTAGAACGTGCTAGCTCATCTTAGGAAGTTGCCTGCCCGACTAAGCATCTACGATGCTCTGATCCTGTAAAAGGAGATGAGAGAATCTCTGGTTACAGCTTTGCTTGATCCAAAAATTTGTTTAGCTCAGTTGGCTAGCACATCCTCAGATGATGTTTGCTCGTTGAGAGAACAGTCAGGGGTAACCTTCACAGATGAAGACTTGTTGCTCGGTACCGCCGACCACAACCGTCCACTCTACATCTCCGTCAACATCGGCAGATTTGTGTTATCCAGGGTTTTAGTGGATCTTAGAGCATCTCTTAACTTTATGAGCCTACGGACATTGGCCTATTTGGATATTGAAGCTCAAGAGCTTACGGCCGAAAAGATGATGTTAAGAGGATTCAACCAAAAGGGAGAAAGAGCCCATGGATCAATTACATTACTTATGAAGGTTGGAGAACTCGTAACAACCTCTAAATTTCATATCATCGATGCCGAGACCTCTTTTAACGCTCTATTGGCACGACCATGGATTCATGAGCACAATATGGTTCCATCATCTCTACACCAGTGCATCAAATACCACAAAGATGGTCAAGAAAATTGCATCAAGGGAGATCTACAACAACTTTCAATGCATGAAGTTGGTATCTATGAAGATGCTACCTACTACGCGCCTCCAAAGAAAATTGTCTTCACACGTGAAGTTATCACAAACAAAGATGAAGATTTAAAAGAATCATAAAAAGGAGGCCAAACAACTCCGCTTCAACAACCTTCTACCACACCCTTACAACGAGTTGGTGGAGGTTCTTCTAATTCACGCACCCGAGGTCGAGGCCGGGGACGTGGATGAGGAAAGATTAATTTAATTGTTGAATGGACTAGGCAGACCATCAAGATTAGTGATGAAGAAAGTTATGAAGATGAAATAATGATGACAAAGCAGAAGAAACCTCAGTACGAGATATCCCTAGAAGATACAGAGAAGAATGAATATGAAACAATGTATGATCGGATAAACCACTATGTGAATACTATGACCCTTACTCTGGTTCTCCCTCAAAAGGTTGAGAGTTTAGAGTTCAAGGAAGTCTGTAGTGTTGGTTCAAAGCTGATCAAATTTTACCGTGCTTTTACCTCTACTGAGCTTGAAAAACATGTAAATTTGGATGTTGATTCTAATGAATTAATGGAATTGCCTTTTGGTTACTTCTCGCCTTATGTTAAAAAGTTAATTAAATAGGGACACTTATCAAAATGAATGCCAAAAGATAAATTTCAACTTTTCAAAAAATTATGGAATAGTAAAAGTCGAACTCTCAATTCAAAAGAGGGTCTCGAATTTGGTACAATCGGACCAGTCGATGATTCTGAATTTTGCATGGTTGTTACTGGTGAGTCAGAAGAGGATTGCATCGATATAGAGGATGACTCTACTGATCAAGTAAATAGAAGATGCTCCGCCAGAATTTAAGGAAGAAATTAAATCCACCATGGATGAATTGAAATAGATTAACATCGGGACTGAAGAACGACCTCGACCTACATTTATAAGTTCTGTACTTGATAACGAAGAATCTGCAGAATTAGTCAAACTATTAATAAAATTTAAATATTGCTTCGCATGGAGCTACGATGAAATGCCAGGACTGTCAGCAGAGGTTGTTGTCCATAAACTTGGGGTGGACAAGAATATAACCCCAATAAAATAGGCTTACAGGAGAATGTGCCTCGAAATAGAAAAACAAGTCATCGTCGAAGTGAAAAAGTTAATAGACACAAACTTTGTTAAAGAAGAGCAATACCCCACGTGGTTAGCTAATATTGTACTTGTTAAAAAGAAAAATGGACAGATCCGAGTCTGTGTCGACTTCAGAGATTTGAACAAGGCATGTCCAAAAGATGAGTTTCCACTACCTATACCAGAGATGATGGTGGATATTGCTTCAACACATGAGATTTTCTCCTTCATAGACGGATCGTCGGGATATAACCAAATCAAGATGGCTCCCCGAAGATGCAGTGCTTACAGCTTTCAAAACACCGATTGGAATTTTCTGCCACACAGTGATGTCGTTCAACCTAAGAATGCCGAAGCAACATATCAGTGTGCAATGACGAAGATTTTTGACAACCTCATTCACAATCAAGTAGAATGCTACGTGGATGATTTAGTCATCAGAAGTAAATGGAAAATAGACCATTTGTACGATTTGAGGATCGTTTTTGAATGGTTACGACGATATGACCTTAAAATGAATCCCTTAAAGTGTGCATTTGACAATACCTCCAGGAAATTTCTAGGATTCATAGTCCGTCATCGGGGAATCGAGATCGACCCGGATAAGATTAAAAATATCTTAGAAATGCCTACCCCTAAAACCTTGAAATAGCTACGTTCATTCCAGGAGAAGTTGGCATATTTGAGACGCTTTATTTCTAATCTCTCAGGTAGGTGTCAGCCTTTCTTGGTATTAATTAAAAAGGATGCCAAATTTATTTGGGAAGAGAACGTAGCTATTTAATGACTCCACCTGTTTTGGCAGCCCCTATCACGGGGAAACCATTAATACTTTATATCGCAGCTTTGGATGACTCTCTCGGAGCCCTCTTAGCCCAAGTCAATGAGGAGGGTAAAGAAAATGCACTCTACTACTTGAGTCGTCATCTAATACCGACGGAGATAAGATATCCACCTATTGAGAAGTATTGTCTGACATTAACTTTCACCACCCAAAAGCTTAGACATTACATGCTTTCTCATAAGATCACCCTAATTTTGAAAGTTAATCCATTACAATATTTGATGACCCGACCAACAGTCTTCAGACATTTAGCAAGATGGTCAATGATCTTATTGCAATTTGATATAGCTTTTATTCCTCTTCGTGCTATCAAGGGACCGATACTACCAAACTTTCTCGTTGCACACCCACTGCCAACTGGGTCCTCTCTCAATGATAAGTGACCAGACAAGCAAATACTATAAATGGAATTTTCTAGTGCGCAACTCTAGGAAATGTACTTTTATGGTGCTTCATCATCCAGGAAAGACAAAGGATCAGGCACAGTTATACCAGGCAAAGCAGGGATCGGTTTGATCTTTATTACGCCAGATAAGGGTATGATGAGGTTCTCATACCGCCTGACATAGCCGTGCACCAAAAATGAAGCAGAATATGAAGCTTTAATCACCAGATTGGAATTGGCAATCTCAATGGATATAACAAACATTGTCATCTATGGTGACTCTCAACTTGTCATCCAGCAAGTCGCCAGACAATATAGAATTTTGAAACCAAGATTAGCAGAATACCATCAGTACACAATGATGCTCTTGGAGCATATTCCTGAGGTGACTTTCTGCCGGATTCCTCGGGGAGATAATGCTCATGCTGACGCTCTAGTAAAACTTGCTAAGGAAATGGCATGTTCCCCGGAGGATTCCATCGAAGTCACGGTGCAAGGAAGATGAGTCTTGTCTTGAAACGACTTTGAAAATCTACACAAGCTTAGAAAATAAGAAATAATAAATACAGTTGTAGACATCAACGAAGATTGGCCTAAGCCATTAACAGAATATTTGCATACTAGAAGGTAGCTAGAAGACAAGTCTGAGGCACACTACATCACAAGAAGGGCAATGTCTTACGCTCTGGTGGAAAATGTTCTCTACAGAAGATCATTCGACCAAATGTGGCTACGGTGTTTAAGCATAGTCGAGGCACAAAATATTGTCAAAGAAGTACATGCCGGATTGTGTGGCGCTCACCAGTCAAGGCAAAAAATGAAAATAAAGATCAAAAGACTGGGGTATTATTGGTCAGCAATGATCTCCGACTGCATGGATACAGCCAGAAAATGACACTAATGTCAAGTGCATGGGGTGGTCTTACACCAGCCTCTGAATGTGTTGCACCCAATTGTTGCCTCGTGGCCATTTGAGTGTTGGGGCATGGACATAATAGGTCTGATAGACCCTCCATCCTCCAAAGGACACAGGTTTATACTTGTCGCTACAGATTATTCCTCCAAATGGGTAGAGGCAGTACCATTACGTGAGATTACGACACAGCACGTCCTTTAATTTTTCAAAAGCCAAATCATCTATTGTTTCAAAGTACCGCGAAGAATAATCTCTGACAATGGCATAGCTTTCAAAATTACCAAGATCAACAATTTTGTCAGAAGACATGGGATAGATTGGAGATACTCTACAATTTACTATCCTAGAGCAAATGGTCTGACTGAAGCTTTCAACAAGACAATGTTACAAATTTTGAAGAAAACACTGGATGAAAACAAAAGGGATTGGCACAACAAACTGTTAGAAGCCTTGTGGGCCTACCGGATGAATTTCAGCACTCCCACTCAATGTACACCCTATATGCTAGTATATGGGACCGAGGTCGTGCTACCGCTAGAAATTCAGACACCATCTCTCAGAGTCGTTGTTGCCAACCAACTCACAATGGAAGAAAGCGCAAAACTCAGACTTGAAGAACTGGAGAGTCTCGAGGGAAAACAATTAGAAGCCCAACAACATTTGGAGCTCTACCAGGCGAAGATGATACAAGCCCATGACAAATTGGTCCGCCCAAGGACATTCAAAGTTGGTGACCTCGTACTTGTGCTCAAAAGACCTATTCTTGCACGTCGCAAAAAAGGTGAAAAATTTGAGCCGACTTGTGAAGAACCATTTGTCATTGAGAAGGTCTATATAAGAGGAGCCTACAAGTTAGTGGACTTCCGGGGTGAAAGACCCATGTTACCAATAAATGGATGATACCTGAAAACCTATTACGCAACCTGATGTCGCTCAATGCCACTTGCCCCTGCTTTCTTTGAAACTTTGAAACTGTGATTGTTTTAGGGTTATCTATGTGGCCAAATGTCGATGAACGGGTCAAAATTTTGTAATTAACCTCATATATAATGAAAATTTTGAGAAAATTTTTGAACTTCACACGTTCTCTTTTCTACTTTTGAATTTATATATTTTACTAAATTAAACGAAACTCACACATAAAATGAATAATTCTCTTCACCAAAAAAAACTAAAATTTACTTTAATAAATACTTTATTTTTTCTTGTTCATGCCAAGCTTCGGCCCACTCACGTTTTTTTTCTATCGTCTGCAGAAAAATGTCAGAACAAAGGCTGATCTTTCCCTTCCAGGACGGCTGGAACCTTGCACTGAATGAAGAGATGGCGTCGCAAGGAGGTGTCATAGATTTCAACATGGATTTCAACCAGGTTGATATGGACTACGAGGGTTCTCTGATGGATGTAGTCAGCAGTAAAGAGAAGGAGAGACTACCTTCATTGTTGAGGGTAACCACTCAAGACAATGTGTCGCGCAAAAGTAAAAATGTGTTAGCGGAACAAGATCCGATTGAGGGGCCCAGCCGTCTGCCCTGTATGGTAGCTACTCCAACAAGGGACCTGATAGCCACCCGTAATGAACGACTACCAAATACTCCGCTCCATAGGACGCAGTGCAGAAATGCCAGCCAAAAGAAATAGAGAGCCTTTCTGCGATAGGAACACAAACACTAGAGAGACGTGAAAAGTTTTCTTACCCCATTGCTGAGGGACACATTTACGACCCAGATCTAAGAGAAACTCTTGCCAGCCTACCACTACAGATGAAGAGTCAGGATTTGTGACAGAATCAGATGTGCTCCCAGTTTCAGATATCTTATGTAGGGATTGCCCAACATGCAATGTTGAGGTACCAGTCGGGGCATCAGTTAAGGGCACATTTGTAGAATGCCCGGATTGCAATGTTCTGCATCTACAGCATTTCAGTACATTAGAAGAATACAATTCAAGCACCAACGAGTCTAAGACTCTAGACTTCGCGACAAATGAACCATATGTCCCACAGAGGACGGATCAGCATGCACCATGGAGCCCAGGGTCATACATCCCACTAGAGGCTGAATCTCATGTTCCAGATCGACCAACACCTGTTTGGGTCCCCGTCGAGGAAGGAAGGAACGCCCACGACAGCTGCCAACTCCCGATATGGTAGAATACTACAAGATAAGCAGAGTAAATCAAAGAGAATTCGAGTTCTATAAGGGGTTAATTGGTAGAAACCAATCTCACTTTCCACATTAAAATGATAAGTTAGTAAATTTCTAAATCATTAAAAATTTGGAGGTTTATTAAAATTAAATGATTCTGGACTTAGGGGTATGACTTTTGAAGCCAGGAATTAATCAATTTAATACCCCCATTTTGATTTTCAAATAGAATCCAAATCATGAATCATGACCACTTAAAGCTTAACCCTTTTCAAAATTAATTAAGACACTTACCTAGGTCTTAAGGGCTTAGTAGTGACTTATGCTAAAACAAAATTTACTAAATGAGGATTAGAGAAATAAACATAATTAAATCAAACATCCTTGAAACACCACTAAGCCTAATTAGGATTAAAAATTTGGCTAAGTGTTCAAATTACACTAACTGCCCATTTAAGAAAATTCACTCACACAATTTTCAAATTAAATGATAAATGATAATTAACCAATTCTTAGGGATATATAAGACATCAATGTTCACTGAGCATTAAGGGTATTTATAGGATGAACTATTAAGAATTATAATAAGTTTAAAAAGAACTCGGGATTTTCCACCAGGAAGCGAGAGAGTAGCATGGACCTGCTTCTTTCTCTAGATTTGTTTGACACCTCAGAGATCTACCACACTTAATATATTTTGCTTAGCAACATCATCCTTAATTAAACTTCTAAGGACCCGCCAAGATATGACATAGGGTTAGGAAAATTACCAAAATTTACCTTTCCTGCTCTTTATAAACTGTCTTAACATGCATTTTAAGTTTCAGGTGGTGGAACGAGAAGACTCGCCAGGTACACTTTTACAGTTTTCAACATTGTCTTTCTTGTACTTTCATACTGTGTTTTTCATACTGTACTTTTATACCTACAAATTTGCAT
>NEWO01001403.1:3160-14872 GCA_003013225.1 Phalaenopsis aphrodite | reverse complement strand
CGAGCTGGCCTTCTGATGGAAAGAACTTATTCAGAACCACAAAAGTGGATGCGTGGAAAAGGCAAGATAACCATCCAATGTGGTTGTTGCTACAACACCAAGGATATGAAAGGGAACTCCTCGGGGATCTTAAGACTCAACGAGGTGGATCTATTGCCTCCCACAATAAAGTGGATGATAAAAAGGATAGTCAAATAGAGCGTGCGTCCAGCGGAATGTATTGTAAATAATTTTATTATCAACATTTATGAAGAGGGAGATTTCTATTCACCCACATATAGATCACCATGACTTTGTCATACCTTTCTGCACGGTCTCGTTCATGAGTAAAAGAGGCATTTTGTTTAAGAAAGAAATCGACGTTGTCGGACCTGGTGGGTTTAGTGGATCAGTTGCAATTCTGCTACTGGTGGGTTTGGTACTAATTTTGAAAGGAAATGGAGCAGACCTCGCCAAGCACTACATCCAGGAATAAGATGATGCAGAGTTTCCATTACACTCATAAGGATGGACAACAACAAGATGTCATATGGATTCCGACTAGATCCAGAATTGGAGGAGCTATAGCCATACGACACATGAGATGGTTGTATCTCTAAGTAAATGTAAAAGGAACTCTTGGCCTGGAGTGTCGCTTAGTAGGTCAGCTTGATTAGGAGCTCGTCCCATAGATGACAAACAGACAGTTTTTTGTCACCTTTTGTATAGCGCTGGAGCAGCATATATGATATGTACTCAGCATATGATGTTTCAGATGTATTCAACATGATTGTCTCTTTTGATGCTTTCAACATGTATTCAGTCTATAACACCTGTTTGAAGTATATTATGAAAGTTCTTTTAGATTTCAACATATTTGTCAAATTGCCCTTTTGTGCGATACGTTGGTTCTGAATTAAAATGAACAAAGAGCAAAATAAATAAAAAATTGATGATAACAAAATTTAAATAAAATATCCTTTTGAAAAATCAACCAACAAAAATTAAATTTTGAAAAATATGCTTTGATAATTAAATGTAATAAAGACAACAAGAAAAGAAAATGATAAATTTGTTGATTTTATTTCTCTTGAGGTAGTGGTTTCTTAGTTTTTGATTCCGTAGCATGATTATCCTTGTCTACACCAACTCCTCTATATTCCTACGGAGTCTTTCACTCCTCACAAATCTCTACAATCATTTTGCGTCAATGTCAATCTTCCCATGTCACATATCTATGAACTTAACACCACAAATTCTCTACACTATTTTTATGTTGTTCTCAGCGTTAGTACCTAAATTCTGATTCCCTTCTTTCAAGGTCGGTACCTAAATTTTGATTCTTTTTTTGAGATTGATATCTAAATTTTAATTCCCATCTCGGGGTCAGCACTTAAATTCTAATCCCTTCTTTTCAGATAGGTTTAAGGCCACTTTAAATGGAGTAAGGCATCTTATTTTAAATATATTTGAGATTGGTTTAAGAGCACCTTAAATGGAGTAAGGCATTCAATCCTATTTTTGGGGTTGATACCTAAATTTCAATTCTCATCTTGAGGTCAGTACCTAAATTTAGATCCCTCCTTTTGAGGTTGGTACCTAAATTTCAATTCTCCTTTCGGGGTCAGTACCTAAATTTTGATTCCCTTCTTTTGAGGTCAGAACCTAAATTTTGATTCTCCTTTCAAGGTAGCCTTAGACGTCCTATTCCCATCTACACTTTTTGTGTTAGTATGTAAATTTTGATCCCTCCTTTCTAGGTCGGTACCTAAATTCCAATTCTCATTTTGGGGTCAGAACCTAAACTCTAATTCCCTTCTTTCAAGGTCGATTCCTAAATTATGATTCTCCTTTTGAAGTAGGCTTAGAAGTCCCATTCCCATCTACACTCTCGAGGTCAGTACCTAAATTTTGATTCCCTTTATTCAAGGTCAGTACCTAAATTATGATTCTCCTTTCAAGGTAGGCTTTGACGTCCTATTCCCATCTTTACCATCAGGGTAGTCTTAGATGTTCTATTCCCATCCCTACATATTGAGATAGGCTTAGACGCCCTATTCCTTTTCTACGCATGCATTTTCCACTCAATCTAGTTTCCTCGCACATAATTTCACCCCCTTTAAATTTTAAATTGAATCCAAGATTTCTTTGATATATGCATTGAAATCGAGTCTTCACTAGGACTACCAGTTTGCCTAACGATTGTCCCCGAAATCTTCTTTATTTTCCCCAGCGAAAACAACTGTCACTTAATTCTACACTTCGTTCTAGGTTTGTTGACTTAGAATTCTGTGTTGGTTTTGTTGATATCGTCGGTCAATGCCAATACGTGTGGTGTGCTTGCCTGACATACCACACCTATAGGGGCCCATTTGTTGACCTCACTTTTGATTGAGGTCTAGTTTTTCCTCTTTAGTAGCCTAGGGTCTAGCCATAAGACTTTCCTATTGACTATTCCTAGAGGACTAGAAAAGAAACCCTCACCATTAAAAATTCTAAACTCTTCTCTGCTCAACTTGAAGTTCCACATATTAGTCCTGACCTCTAGCACTGGTAGGTGGGGTCAATATGGGGGAGCTCAAGGGGAGTCCCCATAGGACTGCTTGGCCTTAGGGTTGACCCTGGGTGTTGGTATTGAGCTGGTGCATACCTTGTCACTCGCTTGCCCATTACACTTCCACTCACTACCTTAAGCCTAAGCCTACCTAACTTTGACCCTTTAACCCTTTGGGAGAATTATGTAGATGGTGCCTTAGGCCCACTAGCCCTAGGCTAGAGTCTAGCTAAGAGCAGTACATGACCCAAAGTATAGGATTCCATTAGTCCATAGCTCAAATAGGGTGGTTGGAACCTCAATTTCACCAAAATATCAAACTTAGCATTTTGCCCCAAAATTTACCAAAATTACCAAAATTGCACCAAATTTTTCAAAACTAAAAAAAAAACACCCTTGGTGGCCCAAACTTTTTGAAAACCCTCAAAATCGTTTCAAATGCCTCCAAAATCATATGGGATCCTTCAGTTAAACCCAATTTGAACAATTTGACTAACTTTGACTAAAAGCCTCAAATTACCCTTAATGGCTCAATTTCCCCAGATTCACCCTAAATGTCCATCAATTTGACCCCAATTCCTCCCATTTCAATTCTAAATTCAAATTCATCATGATCAAACTCAATTCAAACCAAATCAGAGCCTAATTCACCCACATTCAAGTCCAATTTTAACCTAAATCAAAAGCCCCAATTTGGCATAAAACCAAAATCCCACTCAATTGAACCATGAAATCTTTCTAATTGTCCCAATTATGCATCATAAACTCTTTGAAATTTCTCCACACATCAAATTCAACCTTCAATTGGCCTAGATCAAGCCTTAATTTTACTTAAAACCACCTTGGAACAAAACCCCCAATTTTACCCCAATTTAGTCATGTCTCCAAATGTCCTCAAATTGAAAGACCAAACCCCTAAATTGGCACCCAATAAATATTGATAACTCTTCATGACATTCCCCTAAACCATTTTGAACTTTCAATTTGGACTTAACCCAAGTCTAATCAGACATCCCCAAATTGATCAAATGCCCAAAATCCTTCAAATTGAACCTCCAAGTCAATTTAAAATCACTCCAAATCTTTTCTAAACTCTTTATAACAATCATCCACACAAAATTGATCAATCAATTGGGCTCAATGTCATAGCTAGCCTAACCCAAACCTAACTTCAAGACAATTCAACCCAACCTGAACTCATGCACCAAAATTGATTAAGTCATGCCCAAGTGACCAAATTAATGACACCATAGCCACCAAATGGAGCCTAGTGACTAGGCTAGACTTACCTAGCCCATCATAGAAGAGTTATGGATGATTGGTCAATTGATTTAAGGGATATTACCCATTGTTGGGCTAAACTAAAAATATCTGCTCCATCATTGCTTACCCTTGGGAGTTAATCATAATTAAGCACCCCTTGACCTCCCTGAATTTAGAGGTGACCAGACCCTGGCTAGCCACCACCTCAACCGTCAAAAATAGTCACCCTAAAGCAACCCAAGCTGGCCAAAAACTAAAATTGAGCTCACTTGAACTAACTTAGATTGATTGGCTCTTAGTGCCTTTCTTCCCTCCACCTAGGTAGCACCCTAACCACCTCAGCTTGGCCTGAGAGCCACCATAGCCTCCTCGATTTAAACTACCCCCTCCATGGCCATGGGGGAGATTTAGCAAAATCCTTGGGGAAACTCTGTCCAATTATTTCCAGAGACTCTCCAAGAAGTCCTCAACTCAATCCTATTGTTTTCCCCCTCTGGTTTCCATTTCGAGAGCTCAATGTTTAGTCCAAATCTTCAACTCAAACCAGGACACAATTCCTACACCTCCACAGTCCACAAAATTTTAATTAACTGTGCCCACACCATCACCAAAGTGAGAGGATTTGATTCCCCCACTTTTGAACAGCCTCTAACCTAGCTCTAGACCAACACCTAAAAATGACTATGATCAAAATCATATCTAGACAATTTTTCAGAGCCTAGGAGTTCATCTAGAGGTTTTTTGGACCCAATCAAAGCTACTACAACCATCTAATTGAGGCCTCCCCTCTCAAACAAAGGTATTTAGCCTCAACCTAAACTGAACTTAATTTAAATCTCCATACATATTTACTGTATTTCATACCGTATAAGCCATATAGATATGCGCATCTTGAGTAGATGAAAGTTTAGGAACAAACCCCATGCAATTTCGTTGAGCCTAGACAAAGATCTTAAGGTTCTTGTGTGAACGGTTCTCGGGTTAGCTCATTTGGGGTCGATGAACGGATGTCATCCGATCGCCTGCTTATTCAATGGACGATCATGATGGAGCCAAAAGAAGAGATAATACGTGAACCGAGGGCTAACGAGACGCTGAGGTGTTTGGCAACGTTGAATGGGGAGCACCATGTGGCTTTTCGGAGCTGTCGTAGGTTGAGGTGGCATCGCGTGTTTAAAAAGGAAAATCTGGATTTATTTTATTTATTTAAATACAATAAATTTAAAAATCCATATCTTTCTCTAAAAAATTATAAAGATAAAATAAAATTACCCTCTTGCTCAATAAACAAAAGAGAATAATGAGAACTAAAAATAAATATTATTTATTAACTCTCTGGAGTATTTTAATTCTTTATGATCAAGCATTACTCACCATGGCTTGAAACATTTAGGGTTCGTTCCTTATGACAAAGGGGATATTCTCTGATTTTTCCAAGGTCAGAGGGCATCTCTATGCTTTTAACATTAATTTTCAAACTAGGATGACTATTTTAACTTATTTTAATTGTATAAATTAAAATACTACTTGGAAAATTATGAGAATATTTTTAGTAGGTTTCTTATGATCAGAGAACCTTCAAAAAAATTTCATGATCATTTGAATTATCTTGTACATTTCTATAGTTAATTAAATTTATATAACTTGCTTTAATTTATGTAAATTAAATACTAATAAAAAAATTAAAAAATCAATGCCACATTGTTAATAAAAATTATTTTTACGTACTATTAAAATTCCAAAATTATTTGACTAGGTTTTAGCACTAAAGTTGATTTTCTAAGAAACCTTATATTTTTATACAAAAATAATTATATTAAACTAAATACATTTTAGAAAATTATGAAATGTATTTTTCTAAGTTCCCTATGATCAGGGGCACTTAGAAAAAAAATTTTATTTTTGATAAAATACTTGATTTTCGAGCCTTAATTTGAATTTAAAATAATTAAATATAATTAAAAATCTCAAAAATACCAAAATACTTTAAAATGTGCCTAGTTGTTCCCTGATCATTTAGAACTCATTTGGATATTTTTTTCTAATTTTTCTAAGTTAAAAATAAATTTTTAAATGCTTAAAATGAATTTTTCTTATTTTCTCACTAAAATAATTATAATAAAAAATTACATACTAAAAAAATGCAAAATTTGTTTCTCTTAGTTCCCTTTGCTCACAAAAGTTTAATAAACATATAAAAAATATTTTTTTTTGTAAATAAAACAGTTTTTCCATTCAAATTAAATGATAAAATCAATAATAGTTACAGAATTAAATTAAATATTTAATTCAAAAAAATCATTGAATTTTGTCTAAGTGTTTCTCTGACCTAAGGGGACATCTAATAATTTTTTCATGAATAAAAAACTTTAGTTTGGATAGTCAAGTAAATCAACTTTGAAAATACTACCTTTTAAATTTAAATAATTATTTAGATTAAATTAAATTTTGATGATCCACATTTTCTCCTCTAATGTTTTAATTGGCCCATGGATAGGACACTCTAAAAATTCTAAAAGTTATTTGAATTTTGATTAATTAGCTATGAGGTGGAGAGCCCCAAAGGCAAAGGAGTAACATTAGGTTTTGGGTGCCTCAATCAAGATTCAGGATTAATCAAAGGAAAAAATGAGTAATTTTGATCCTAATGAACGTGTTTGGATGATTAAATCACAATGAGATTGAAAGAAAGGAACTCCCTTACCACCTTTTCTATAATAAGAGCAAAATTGTAATTTCCTTAATTATCATAACTTGGAAGTCAGTCAAAATTAAATGATTCAAAAGTGATGGGTTCGAGTTAGAATGATAACATGTAATTAATTGTATGCCCATACTTGATGACAATGTGATTTTCCAATAAGAATGCATGTCATTTAAATCAAAATTCTACTAAGTTACCATTTCACCTCCCGTAATTGTTCAGGGCTTGGTAGTGACCTAGGCTTAACATTTAAACTCGTTTGATTGGATTCAGAAGATAATGTGATTGATGATTAACACCCTTTTACATGGCAATCCCGATTTCAACTTTGGGTACCAAAACCATTACTTACTTAAATTTCCCTTAGAGGCAGCCACCCATATACCTCTTAATTGAAATATCGATTGATTAATTGAGTGTCCTAGCCTTGGGATAAACAAAACTTCAAGTTTACTTGAGCAATGAGATAACCTTAGCTTTACCTTGGATGATTAATAAAATGATATCATAAGTTCAAAATGAACTCAAAATATTTCAAGAAATCTTCAAAGTGATTCAGGGTCACTGTCCGAGCACTTTGGAATCTCTTGAACATCTTGAAAGGCAAATTGAACTTGCTATATTTTGTTCTAAAATCATCCACTAAGATCTTTTGAGACTCAATAAAGTCATAACTTGGGGTTTGGTAGCTATGAATTTATCTACTCCTGTAATTTGAATTCCTTAAAAAATTATATACATATTATCAAAGCTAACTTTTCAGGTGTAGGAAGGGAATAAACGACAGGTACACTTTTAAGTTATTGCACTGCAATTTACTTTTATTTACCTTTTTGTATCTCTTGCTTCCAGCTTGTACACTTGTAAGTTAAACAACAATGTCACCCTACATGTCAAAACCAAAACTGTAAGGATAGCCACAAAACTGAAATCGAAACAAAGTTAAGAATTCAAAACAAGATAAAATTCACTGCCACAATGACAAAATATAGGACAATTCAATTTTTAATCACAAACAAAAATTACAACTAAATTAAAACGTCTTGATCAAATGATCGGGAATTCCTCAGAGGAGGTAACTTACGGTTGCTAACGAGATTTCCCATGGTATAAACGTAAGTATGGAACCCATTCACTTGAGTTTAGTAAATTCATTTAGATTAAGTGAATCCAAAAGAAAATAGTGTTGTCGGAATGAGGAAACTGTAGGGTACTAACCGGTGTCGCTCTAATCAACTTTAATATTCCTCATAATATTTAAATAACCATAACCTTAGGAAACATTTGATTTGACATCAAAACTTGACACATTAGAAAACTTAAATTTTCTACGATTTGACATCAAGACTTGACACACTTGAAAGCTTGAAGCTAGCATCGTGGGCATCATGACCATCTTCAAAAGCAAAAGGATCTACAAAAACATATCTCTCTTTAGAAATTAAACAATCGAGCCAAAGGATTTCGAGGTTGTCCGCCTATGGTGACATAAATCCTCAACTCATTTTTACGCTATTGTATGCTCTGCTATACAATATAAGCCGTAACTCATTTTAGAACTCTGAGGTTGTCATTCGTCACGTCATAATTTCTCACATCTTTCAGGCTATTTGTGTGATCGTTTCACATGAATGTAAGATCTAATTAATAAAATTGGCAAGATGAAACATTTAAATCTTTCTCCTCTACATTGAAGCCAAACCATATAAAAGCTTGGGACGTTATTAAGGTTCTCCTTAGGATCTGTGACATCCTCTAGTTCTTCTTTCTTTGGATTACAAAAATAAATATTCTAAATTCAAACCATTCCCCATTCACACCTCTTTATCTGAACTCGTGGAAAAGTCTAATTCTGTTGACCTCTATGAAGACAATATCCCCTGATTTTTATCGAAAATTTTCTTAGGTGACTTCGGTAATCTAAGATGTAATTAACTATAAGGGCTTGCCTTTATAGGAAACTTTCAAGAACCCAACTTAATATAAACCCTATTTAATTTTCCATATTAAATAAGAGAACTTTTCGGCTTATAAATAAAATAGTTTCGCAGACCAAATGGATGTCACATATTTCTTAGTTTATTTGATTGAGTTTCACTATCAAGTTACGTGTTTACCTTTCGAGGTAGATACATAACCTGAAATGTAACTTTCTTTCATCTAAACTTTGAAAGATATGGGATTGGTTTGATTTCATATTTTTTTTAAAATTAAAAATATATGTAAATAAAATTGTCCCTCCGAAGCGGGCGTTGGGATTCCGATTATGGCTACCGAAAACTTCCACATGATGACACTCCCTAAAAATAGTGCCGATCACCATGCTGACAATCAGAATTCAGACAGACTGAGCAAAGAAAAATTAAGAAAGATGGGAAAAGCATGCCCCTTACTCCATGTTTATATGAACCATGGGCATAAAATTCTATGGGAGCTTGTCGGCGCTATTTTTGGTTAGAGGAGTTGCCCGTAAGAAGATGTCAGTCACTGGAATCAAAATCTTGTCTCCCGCTTTGGAATGACGTTTTAATTTACATATATATTTAGTTTTAGAAAAATATGAAATCAAACTGATCCCATATTTTTTATAGTTTAAATGAAAGAGCGTTGTACCTCAAATTTTGTATCTATCCTGAAGGATAAACACAAGACTTGAGGATGACGCTCGATCAAATAAACTAAAGAATATATGAAATTTGTTTCCTCTATTGAATATAAAGAACAAAATAGGGTTTATATTAAGCTGGGTTCGGACATGCTTCCTATAAGGGAAAGCCCCTATAGTTAATTACATCTTAAATGACCAAAGTCACCTAAGAAGTCTCTCAACAAAAATTAGGAAATATTATCTTCAAGGAGTTTCAAAGGGTAGGACTTTTCAATGAGATCGGACGTAGAGGTGTGAAAGGGAATTGGTTCAAATTTGGAACATTTGTTGTAGAGTCCAAAGGAGGAAGGACTAGGGGATGTCATGGATCAAGAGGAGAACTCCGATGACTTCTGAAGCTATCCTAATGTTTGGCTTCATTTCTGAGGAGAAATATTTAAGTGTTTCATCCAGCCAATTTTATTAGTTAGGGCTTACATTCGTGTGAAACTATCACACAAATAGCCTGGAAGATGTGAGGGTTTAGGTCATGACGAACGACGACCTCAAAATTCTAAGACGAGTTAGGGCTTATATTGCATAGTTGGATTGTGCAAAGGCCTAAAGATAAAGTGAGGATTTACGTTGCATAAGCAACCTCGAAGTCCTATGGCTTTGTTTCTTATATCTAAGGAAGGAACATTGGTTTAGCTGGGGAAGACATATTTTGCTATTGAAGATGACCATGCTGCCCACCATGCTAGCTCCAAGCTCCTTATCATGACGAGTTTGAGTTTTCTAGTGTGTCAAGTTATGATGTCAAATCAGGTGGCCCTATGGTTGTAGTTCTTTAAATTTTATAAGGGCATATTAAAGTTGATTAGAGCGACACCGGTTAGGATCCTAGGGTCCCCTTATTCTAGCACCACTATTTTCTATTAGATTCACTTAGTCCAAATGAACTCACTAAAGTCAACTTAATGAGTTCCATAATTTTATTTAGACCGTGGGAAGCCTTGTTAACAACTACAGGTTACCTCCTCCAAGGAATTCTCGATCATCCCATAGAGACATCTTAATTTAGTTGCAATTGTAGTTTTGTGTGATGTTTGTGATTAAATTTTGAGTTTTTTAATATTTTGAATGTTGTGGTGGTGAATTTTATCTTGGTTGATTTTAGTTTTAGTTTTGGTTTTAGCTTTGTGGCTATCCTGATAGTTTTAGTTTTCATGCAGGGTGACATCATTATTTAGCATGTAAATTTGTGTAAGCATAAAGGTACAAGAAAGACGACGCTGAAAACTATAAAAGCGTACCTGACAAGTTTTCTCGTTCCACCACCTAAAATTTAAAATGCATGTGAGGGCAGTCCATGTAGAGGCAAAAAAAGTAAGGTTTTGGTAGTTTTCCTAACCCTATCTCATATCTTGGTGGGTCCTTAGGAGTTTAATTAATGATGATTTTGTCAAGAAAAACATATTAAGTTTAGTAGATCTTCGAGGTATCCAACAGATCTAGAGAAAGAAGCAAGACTGTGTTACTCTCTTGTTTCCTGGTAGAAAATTTCGAGTTCTTTTAAACTTATTATTTTGCTTAATAATTCATCCTTTAAATACCCTTAGTGCTCAGTGAGCATTGATGTCTCAGTTATCCCTAAGAATAGGGTAATTATCACTCGTAATTCAATTTAAGAATTATGTGGGTGAAGACCCTCAAAGAGACAAGTTTAAGAGACTTAGCCAAATTTTAACTTGGGCTTGTAGTGTTTGAAAGATGTTTTAATTTTCAATTATGTTTAATTTTCTAATTCTTATTTAAATGAAACTTGATTTAGCCTAAGTCACTACTAAACCCTTAAGACTTTGGTGTGTGTCTTAGTCATTGCAAATGAAATTGACTTATAAGTGATGGTGATGATTCATGTTTTTGTTTATTTATTCATCAAATAGGGGTATTAACTTGGTGAGTTATTGACACCCAAAATCATATCCCTAAATGTAGGATCATTTAATCAATTAGACTCCAAAATTTATGTAATTTAAGGAAATTACAAATTTATCCATTTTAATTAGGACAAGTTAGGTTGGTTTCTACCAGTTAACCCCTTGTGTTTCAAACATCCAAATATGTTAATTAAAATCAAAGATTTCCCATTTCCCTTTCTGAAATTATGCTTAAATGTTAATTAAGGCTAAATTTCCAAAATTACACATTTGCCCCTAAGGCTCTATCACTTCATAATTCATCAAATTTAATCCAAATGACTTTAAAATTTTTATCCTACCTCACTCATTGGTCAATTGAGACATCAGAGCAGAAAGTGTGATTTTTCAAAATTTAATTTATCTATAATTATTTTTAATGCAAAATTAGGATTTTTCAATCAAAATTCCTAACCTCACCAAGGTAAATCCTAATCTCTTGAAATTTTTATTGGAGGTATGTTTAGAAAAGATAAGCCTTTAGACCAAATTTCATGATTTTTTGAACTTTATTTGAATTTCAAGAATTATTTTAAATTCTTAGGTGTTTATTAATTATAAAATATTTTAAATGTGAAAAATTAAGTTTTATATTTTTATTAAATCTCCTTAATTTCAAGGGAGACTAAAAAATATATTTCAC
>NEWO01001402.1:46922-58539 GCA_003013225.1 Phalaenopsis aphrodite | reverse complement strand
TTTATATTAAATGTTATAATATTTTCCAGAATGATGTGGTGTGAGCCATATAGAGTTTCTTTAAGGGTGAGATCCTAGGAAAGTATTTCTCCGCTGTCACTATGGTTCTGATTCCCAAAGCAACCGATAAAACTAGTTGAGAGCATTTCCGCCCGATTTCTCTTACTTCATTTATTTCTAAGGTGATTAGCAAAATTGTTGTTAAGAACCTCCAACCCCATTGAAACCGGATTATCTCTCCAAACCAACCAGCTTTTATTCAAGGTCGGGGTATTACCGAAAATATTATGCTTGCCCAAGAATTACTTTTGGATATTGATAAGAAGTGTCTGGGTGGTAATATGATTGCTAAGCTTGACATTTTCAAAGCTTATGACTCTTTTAATTGGACTTTTGTTTTGGGGGTGCTTAAAGCTAGAGGGTTCTCTTCCTCCTTTTGTCATATAATTCGTAATTGGCTTATTTTTAATCAATATAGCATTCTTATTAATGGTGAGCCCTTACTCTTAGAATATTTATATCGTTCCCTAAACCCTTAAGTCTGACACCCCCATATTGAAGATGAATTCTAATGGTTCTATTTCAAAAACCATCTATCATTCGTCTCATCATTTTCAAACTACTCTATGAAGGAATAGTATTTGGAATCGTGCCCTTACTCCTATGTCTTTTTTGGCTTGGAGGATCTTTCATCATTTACTCCCTTGCGATGATATTATTAAGCTCAAGGGTCTAAGGTTAGCCTCCCGTTGTGTGATGTGTAATGTTGATGAGGAAACTATGGAGCATTTATTTTTCACTTGCCCTTTTGCTTTACAAATCTGCAAAATGGGGGGTCGTTTGTTTAGTACCACTATGTATCCTGCTACGGACTTAATTTCTACCACCTATTTATGTAACCCGGATGGAAGGTCAATTTTTTCAGATCTATCCTTACATTATTTGTTGGTTCCTTTGGATGGCTTGGAACGATATAAAGCATGATAATGGCAAGGCTCTTTGCTCAAATATTTTCGCCAATATTATAGCTTTTACTCTTAGAATTTTTGAGTTTAATGGTATGAAGGATGGTTTTTACTCTGATATTATCGATTTTGACTCTCTTGTACACACTTCTCCCGGGAGGACAACTCTGTCGCATCTACCATTATTAGTGAGATGGTGTCCGCCTCCTATTGGGTGGGTGAAAATTAATACAGATGGGAGTTCTAACCTTATTAGTGCTGGTTTTGGTGGAGTTGAAAGAAATGATAAGGGTAACTATATTCTATTTTTCTCTTCTCCTTCCTCTGCTGCTTTGCCTTTGGAAGTTGAAGCTCATGCGGTTGTGATGGTTGTTACTATTGTGGCATCTTTAAATTGGTATTATCTTGAGATTGAGACTGATTCCAAGCTACTCTTTGATATCTTAAATTTTGGTAAGTAGTTGATTTGGGATATTCTTTACTATATATATCTTACTAATTTTTTCTCCTCTACTATCCCTGTTACCTAGAAGTTTATTCATAGAGAAGGTAATAGGGCAACTATTTAGGCTGCCCAGCTTGGGGCCACGACCTCTAATGTTATAGTTTGTAAGGCTACACCCTTCCCTCTTAAAGTTCTGATGAATGGTGACTCTTTGGATGCTCCTTATGTTTGGAATGTTGATGGTTGATATTATTTGTCTTGCATTTTTCCTGTTTTATTTACTAAGCATGAGAATCTCTACTCCGGTTTGGTTTTTTGGTTTGGAGTTTGTGAACCATTCTATATCTACAGATGTTAGGGAGATTTATTTTCTATTCCATGCTCTTGTTCTTTAGACTCGTCACCCCTTGCGACATCATGAGTCATGGCTTTTTCAAGAACCTTTCCATCGTTCATATTTCAACTACATGGTTTGTGCTTGGGGTTTCGGACAAGGTGGGGTAGGTCCCCAACCGTTTAGTTTTTTTGTCATTTACCTCGACCTGTAGCTCTACCTTTATATGGCTCATCAATTTATCACTTTGATGCTCTTTTGGCTTGGAGTTTCTCCTTTTTTGTTCATGTATCTTCTGGAGATTTTCCATATACTATTCCACATCACTTCGGGGAGCTCTACAGTCAATGATCCTATCCTCTTTATTGTTGGTTTTTTTTTGCTACACTTACAAACTCTTGGGTATACTTCTCTTGTGTTGAGTACACTTTTGATGCTGGTATTAATTTGTTGTTTTTGGGATTTTTTTGCGTCGCGTTGTCTTGTGGACGACGACCACATATTTTGAGTGAGTAATATATTATTTTTTGGGTTTTTGGTAGTAGATCATCCTCTCCCTATTTTCTTGTAACACTTTTTGTCGATTAACATGTAAGGAGCCATATGTTGGTAGATATATATAGGTAATTTTTAAGCGTATCAACCGGTCGATGAGTTGCAAACTTTGGAGCAGCAGTGGTGACAAAATTAATGGTGACAATGGTAGTATAAACTTGACTTCTTAGGCTGAATCTGACGGGAATGCGAACTAGCAAAATTTCAGCTAATCTTTGAGACTGGCAGACAGCTTTAACATCTTTAAAAATCCCTTTCTTCATTCGAGGGGACATCCTGCATCCCACTCGCTTAAGTAATTCAACCACTGAACATCCTTCTTTAATGACCAATCTCTTGAATAATGTATGGACTTTGGTGATAAGAGTGGCTTTCTCCTTCTACTCATCACAATCATGAAACAACATTAAGGCGGAAGCAATTTTTTTAATACATTCATACCCATTAGTATCCATTAATGGGTGGAATCTAATCACCCACAGAAGTGGAGAGGTTTCAAGCAATCTGAGTTCCTCCTGGTGATGAAACTCATCAATAGATACTTTTTCTAGAATTTGGACCTTAGCACCCTTATGAATCCTTTGACTGTGGTTTCTTTTTTGAGACCTGGTTAACAGTATGGACTTTGAACTAGATCCAATTTCAAATACCGATGGCAGGGTAGTAAATCCTTCAGTTTTATCTTCCATAATTATAATATCCTTTCCTTTAGCAGACAAGGAAATAACAAACTTAACAGGTGTTGCGGTAGCAATAGTCTTCACCTTCTTGCAGAAAGGGAAATCTTGAGGATAATTTAGGTTGAATCCAATAGATAGCTCCTATACTTCTGGAGCAGCAACTTTCATTACGACAAACAAGGCCTTTCCAAGCACAACTTCGAGTACGTCGAATCCAACTTCAAACTTGATGGTGGGGGTGACACTGTGGGCATCTCGGCTAATTGGTCGATTGCAAGAAAAAGTGAGCGTCGGGAATGCCATTACTGCAGCTTCAAAAAGAAAGCTCCGGGTTAGTTCTTTGGCCAATACCTTGTAATTCTAGTGCAAAACACTAAAACTTAACAAGGATCACACTATAAACTGGGCAAGTCATTATTAAATTTTAATTTGTGAAAACTTTAAAATTTTAGTAAAGTAAATTAATAGTAGAGGAACTTAATTAATTAAAAGGTTAAAATTAACCAAGCATGCAACAATTTTATTTAATTTGTAAATAGCAAAATAAACCAAAAAAGACACGAGGAGAAGAATAAAGTTTAGGACCTAATGCAAGACCAACTTCACAACGTACATTGCGTAGGTGGAACTAGTCCACCAACACACCTATTAGGGGTTTGACCCCACACAAAGATAAAAGTCCTAATGAACTCGTGAACCTCTCTGTTCAAAGGTGTTTGAACAGATGGTCCTAAAGTCTGAAAGATTTGACCACAATTACCCAAGAAAGAAATGGGTGAAGCATGCCAATAGAAGAAGGGTAATCTTGTGTATAAGGGGCATGAACACATTTCTGATGTATGAAGAAAATATTCCTTGATATAAATGGAGAGAGAAACTAGCCCTCAGAGGAGTTTCCAGAAAATTTCGGTTGTTAAAAGTTGAAAAGTTGGAAATTTTTTATCGTC
The DNA here is from genome assembly GCA_003013225.1 of Phalaenopsis aphrodite. Lineage (NCBI taxonomy): Eukaryota > Viridiplantae > Streptophyta > Magnoliopsida > Asparagales > Orchidaceae > Phalaenopsis > Phalaenopsis aphrodite. Next base: position 54,613 of record NEWO01001402.1, on the reverse strand, counting down.
ATAATGGATATCCCATTGCCCCGTTTAATTTAATATATGTATATATTATTTTGAAAAGGAATATTTTAAATTTTGAAAATACGAGACCGGGCAGATCCTATATCCTCAGTAGCTTAAATAAATGTGTCTAATACTACAATAAATGCATCCATTCCGAAGAGTAGATACACTAGTCACTGGTAATGCTCGATGAAATAAACTAATGAATTTATGACATCTGTTTAAGTTTGTGAAAAACCATTTTTATGTTGACAGGCAAGTTCCCCTATTTAATACAAAAAACTAAATAGAGTTTACATTAAGTTGGGTTCTTAAATATTTTCTATAAGGGCAAGCCCTTATAGTTAATTACATCTTAGATAACAAAAGTCACCTAAGAAAACTTTCGATAAAAATCAGGGGATATTGTCTTCAAATAATTTAAAGGGATAAGAATTTTCAAAATATTGGATAAAGAGGTGTGAAAGGTGAATGACTCAAATTTGGAACATTTTTATAGAATCCAAAGGAAGAGGAACTAGGGGATGTCATGGATCCTGAGGAGAACCTTGGTGACTTCCCAAGTTATCCTATGGTTTGGCTTCAGTTTAGGAGAGAATTATTTAAATGTTTCCTCCTACCAATTATATTAACTAAGGTTTACATTTATGTGAGATGGTCGCCCAAATAGGCGGAAAGATGAGAGGTTTTAATTCATTACAAATGACAACCTCAGAATCCTGAAATAAGTTAGGGCTTAAATTATATAACAGGGCTATATAAAGGGCTAAAGAAAAAAATTGAGGATTTATGTCACACTAGGAAGACAACCACAAAGTCCTATGGCTTTTTGTTGCTTAATTCCAAGGAAGGTTGTGTTGTTGTAGATCCTCATGTTGTTGTTGAAGGCTGCCCACAAAGCTAGCTTCAAGCTCCTCGGCAAAGTAGCAGACCTAAATTCTAAGGTTTAAAAGTTTAAGTGACAAGTTTACATTTTGGTTACTGAGCGGGAGGGGGGAGTTAAATTTGCTTATAGCAATTTCAGTTAGGATCTCACAGTTCCCTTGTTCTGGTATCACTTTTTTCTTTTGAGTTTACTGATCCTGACTGTTTAAATGCAGTAATATAACAACATCCTTGATTATATTTTTTCACTTATATTTCTCTACTCTACAAAAGTACCAAAAATTTGATGCTGGAGAAAATAAGAATTTAAATTTTTAATTTAATATATTGGGATACTGCATAAGTATAAGTATCGTTATCAAGTAATACATGACTTTTTTATTAATCCCTAAATATCGAACCCACAGGAATTGTTCACAATATGCACTTTTAAATAGCAAACTTTCTATTTCAAAAAGACAATTACTTAACTATAGATATTTTCACAATAGGTAAAATTCAATTCCTTTTAGTATTTTTGACATTTTGATAAAACAATAAAAACTTCTAAAGATAACTAGAGTTTATGTAAAATAAAAGCACTGAATATGAAATATCTTTCTCCTTATCATGAATCAGTAGTAAGTATAAGAATTCTATTATGGAAGTATGCAAAATGTGTTGTGTCAAATATGAGCAATATTATTCTTTACCTTTACTAGAGATGTTATAAAGAACATTGACTAATTTAAAGTTAGAATAGTTCTGAATACTGGTGATACACCTAAAATATATAGTGTTTTTAGACACTTTTTTATACCTATTTTTGAGATATTGCGCTTTAATGGAAGGTATTTTTTTGTTTTTCTTTCAGGTGCAGGTAAAAAAGTGAAAAATGCTTAAAGGAGAGAAAAAGGATCAAATTTGGAGCAAATAGGTGAAAAATGTGCAAAGGTGTTTTAGCACCTAAATGTCAAATCCAGCGCTTAAGCGCCGATTAAACAGAGAAGGCCATGCCTAAATGCCAGAGGCCCCACGCTTACGTGTCAGTGGTAGTTATTAGATGAGTAAATCTGGTTTTTTAAATTTTGAAGAAGTTTTTGAGGCACCAATTGGCTTAATAGGTGGTTACAACCTCCATAGAAGAAAATTATTGCAAAAGGATGCATCTCTTAGAGAAATACATCTAATCAAGAGACATTTTAAAGAAATACAAAGGCATCTTTTGGTGAATTATAAAAGAAGGAAGATTGAGACTTTGAAAGGGGTCTTGAAAATGTCTAAAAAGGTGTAGGGTCCTGAAAGTACTGGGAAAGTTTTGAAAGTTCTAAAATTAGGGAGCAAGTTGGAGAGATTTTTAAGCACCACATATTTATCCTTTTTATTTTAGTTTTATATTGAGAGTGTTGTAAAAGAGAAGAGATTCAAATAAACTTCAAGATTTTGGTGGAGGGCTTAAGATAAGTTTTTATCTTTTGTTTTGGACTACTTATAATTTTAATGAAAACTTGTTGTTGGTTAGATATTGATTTCTACTTTCAAATTAAAGTGTGGTTTTATTTTTTCCATAGATTTTGAGTAGTTTTCTTTATCTTTGATCTTAAAATAATAAGTAATTAAGTGTTGATGGAAGTTGTGGGGAGTATTGATCTTTAATGTTGGAAGAATTTGTGATGATTTAAATCCATGTAATTCATTTACTTCTTGAGGCCAATCCAGATGTTAAAATTTATTGTGAGAACATGTAAGAACTGGACTGGTATTGTCTCATTCAACAATTGGAAAGAATCTCATGAGGTTGTAGAATGAGATTGTAGTTCATATAATTGAGTGCAAATAAATTGGGAAATATTCATTGAACGGTGTAGAGTTAGAGAACTTTAAAGTGACAAGTTAAAGCCCTTAACATGATTTATTGTTTTAGGTTATGATATGAGATGTTAGCTCCCAGGTGGAGGGAATCGAGAGAACTCTAGAGTGAGAGCTAGTATCTTCCCTACCTAGTCTGTCTTTAGAACTATTTAAACTTTAAATTAGCCAATATTCTTTATAGCATTTCTAGTAAGGGAAAGAGTATTTTTGCTCCTATTTGGCACAACACAATATGCATACTTCCACAACAGAATTCCTATATTTGTTACTGATTCATGATACAGAGAATGATATTTTCATTTTTAGTGCTTTTCTTCTACAAAAACTCAAGTTATCTTTTTAAGTTTGTTCTGTTTTTGTCAAAATATTAAAATTACCAAAAATATTTAAACTTTCTTGACTACAGAAACGTCTTTAGTTTAAATAATTCTCTTTTTTAAAAATAGAAAGTTTTCCAAAAAGTTCAAATTTCAAATCTTCCCTATGGTTTTGATATTCAGGTCTTAAAAAAAATTTCCTATATTATTTGATAACGATACATATATTTGCATAGTATCCCAATATATATAAATTAAAAGTTAAATTCTTATTTTTCTTCAATATCAAGTTCTTGGTTTTGTTATGAAATAAGGAAAAATATGTGAAAAATATAATCAGAATTATTGTTATACTGTTGCATATAAGCAGTTTTGGGTTCAACCGGCGAGGTAGGTGATAGCGACTTTTTATATACCTAAAAATAAAAGAATTTGAAACCACTGCTAGAAGATTTAAACCCTCGGTAATGACGCTAAAAACTTGATGCAACTTTTAATATGCAAGAATTTATGAACCCAGATTTCTATATTTATAATGATTTTGTAAAGTCACAATTTCAAACGCAAGTATATGTATCGCTCTAGTAATACAGGGCTCTAGTGGAGTACCGTTTATTGATCCAACAAGGAAGCAAGGTAAGAGTTCCTTAGTCAAATTCTAATCTACTATTATTAGTTCTTAGTTTGAAAGTACAATTTAAGAGATTTTACTAAGAAATATTCTTAAATGTAAATCTTAAGTTTAACATAACTAATGACTACGCCTAAATGCAAATATGAATTCTAAAGATAACCCTTTTTGGATGAATTAGTTTGGAGAATTTTGAGATCTTAAAAACTACTATTTTTATGTAATGAATTTTCTAATTTAAAGGAATGAGATGCATTAAATATTGTATGTGCCAAATAGGAGCAATCTTATACTTTACCCTTTGGTCCAAACATAAAGAACATTGACTAATCCTATGCTTGTTTACTGAATCTGTGGCTAGGCTAGGAGGATACCGGCTCTCACTTCAGCGCTCCCACGTTCCCCTCGCCTGAGGGCTAACATCTTTGCTTCAGTTTCCAAACCTTATGACCAAATTGGGGATTTTAGTCTGTCACCCTAAAATCTCCAATTCTACGTCCATCAAAATATATTTCCCTATTTATTTGCACTCAACTCCCATGAATGTCACCATCCATAGAATTTGAATGTGGTTCCACTTTGTTGAGAATTACATGGCATTTTCGAATCAATGAAATTATAAAAAATTTTAACACTACAACGGACTCTTGTTATAATGTAAATGAAGTGCAAGTAAAAACCATCACATTTATAATTATAACTTCTTTTAACAAGCATCCAAAAATCCTAAACATGAATTCTGCTCATTTCAAAAGAAAAGTAAAGTAAAAGCAATGTCATAATCTTCTCATGCCACTATTTTGAAAGAAGAAGAAAGAGTAAGAGAAGCCCATCACAAAGCACGAAGAAAACACAACAGACACTTCATTTAACCAAAGCAAATCCACTGAATAAGTGTTTAAAAAAATCAATAGATAATGAAGAACACAATACTTAGTTTTGTTTCCTTTGAAATAAAGACAAATATCTCTCCCACAAAGTCTCTCGCTGATCCATGCAATGCTAGAATATCTCCTTACAAATTCTCTAAATCTCCTCTCCAATCTCTCCAAAATGGTAGAAATCTACATTTCTACTCCTATTCTAAAAAACCCTACACTTTCTCCACACTTTTCCTAATATTCCTCTCACAAACACCACTTTTTCTAACCTAAATTTGTTCTATTAAAGTGTAGGGATGAAGTTTGAAGAGTTGCCACAAGAATCATTTCAAAAAGTGTCCAAATACGTCGAATCTGGGCTCATAGCCACCATAGTCGGTCCATAGTCGTCCCGGGCACCGTAAGTAGGCTCGAGGGCGTCGTCGGCAAGATTTTCTATCCATTTTCAGTCTTCTCGGGTAAATCTCACTGTCGGCGACATTTTGGGCGCCGTCGGCAAGCAAACTGCACAACTCCACCGTTCGCTCCGTTTGGCTCCGTTTTAGCTCTGTTTTGCCCCAATCCAGTTGCATTATGTTGCTAACAGATAGCCCAACAAAATAAGCATGAAAACAACCTTCATTTAGTAAATGATATTAATCATCAAAAGACTTATCAAAAGGTAACATGGCAAAATTTCATTTCTTGCTCGTTTTTGCTCCAAATTACAATGTTTTTTGTTTATTTTTCTCCAAAAATCCATTCCTTGTACCTGAAACCAAAAAAATAGAAAATATGTTAATTTAAATTACAATATCATTAAAATTAAGCATAAAATTTACATGGAAAATCAAGTATTTTTTAGGCGTGTCAAGACCCTCAAACTTACATGTTACATGTCCTCAAGTAACCGTTTTACTACATAAAAATATGACTTAGGATCGAGAGTAACTTATAAACTTCTATACTTTAGTTAAGTAAATAAAATAGTAAAATTTAAGAAAAACTCTTAATAAATTAGATTCAAACTCTAAGTCTAAGAATTCTTAGTAATCAATTTTAAGATTTCTGAATTTTTATTCATTTCTAGAAGAGTTGCAATTTGTTATATCAAGGATATTTAGAACATTCATATGAAAAAAAACTTCATAAAAACTTTACTAGTAATGCTACTAATACTCCAATACAAGTTTAGAAACTGTAATAAAGTCTTTTCCTTAAGTTGATTCAAGTGAAGCTAATTTTTGATAAGCATCTCCTCAAGCTTCTCCTCAGTCATTTTTCTTTTCTTTTTCTCTATTTTTTTTACTTTTTTTCTTTTTTTTTAAGGGAGGATTACTATATTTGGATAACCTATAATAATTTTGAACTTCACTATCCTCTTCTTGATGTCAAAACTCCTTACCTTTCTTCACTTTATAAATTCATATTAGTTTATGATTTTTCATAAATTTTCATTCTTTTCTTTTTACATGAAACTCTAAAATTCTTAGTACTTCAAAAATACAATTTCCTTTACTTTAAATAGAAAAACATAATCTTATCCTTTGACTAGCATAGCATGGATCGACATTGGAATATAAAAATGGTTTTCAAGTCTTATAAATTGTAACACAAATACAAACACAAACACAAACACACAAACAAGATAAATGAGGTCAATTCTTCCTCCATCTCATCGCATCTCACTAACTTACTTCCAATTTCTAAAGGAATCCCTACACAAATATATTGGGTGCTTATAAATCATTTTATAGATTCTAATCCCAAAGAAAAGATTATCCCTGATATATTGGTTCTTAAGCACCAACACCAAATATCACCATATCCAAATAATCAAGCACCTCTAGCAGTTTCAAGTACAGTGTAAAATCATCTATAAGTTACTCATCAAACATGTTCGCAACTCCTATCAAATGAAAACAAAGTCTAAAAAAGGAAGAAAAAGAATTGAGATGGAACTATCGCTGTAAAAATTCATAATGTCTTTTGTAAAACTCAAGTCTAGGTGAGACCCGAGTTGTAGTGGACTCATCAATCCAACTACTATAAGAGAACATACAAGTCTAACCATAATAAGAATTTAATGAATCATCTACCTCATGCCATACAAAAAGTAAATGAAAACACTAACAATCCAAACATCTACCAAACATCAAGCAAACAGATCAATCCACACTAAAGCAAACATAATTCAACACTAACAATCACGACTCTTAAGCATAAAAAATCAAACCACACAAATAACTATGGGTTACCTACCATAAAGCACTTGGTTTAACATCGCTAGCCGGATAAATGATTCCATCTGGATCAAGCTTATAATTAAGTAATCCTTGATCAATCTTCCAAACTTTTCCAGATCCAGGGATTACTATAAAATACTCAACTTTCAATTTTTCATTCATCTCTTCTTTTTCATATTGATTCTTATCATTGTTCTTCATATTTCTTACTAGATCTAATTTTCTTCTATTGATTTTCTCAATTTGCATATTAATATCATCCTTGAAATTTATAAGAAATGGATCTTTATATGATATTTCAAAATCTCCCAAATTTTAGATCAGATTCTCTCTAGATAATTCAGATTATGGATCAAATTCTTTTATGTTACTCTTCTGTTTCAAGTTATCTTCCAATTCTTCCCCTCGATACTCAGTAAATGGTGGAGGTGGTCTTTATATATCGATCTTAGTTGAGGAAATAAGTTTTTCTGATTCCGTAAGAATTTCTTCCATTGGTTTTTTAATATCTTTATCATCTTTTCTCAACTCAAAGTTTTTTTTGAAATATATACTCAAATTCTCTTCCAAGTCTTAGTTCAATAATTTTATCTTATTCATCATTCAATTTAGGTTTTTCTTTAAATTTAAAGATATAAAGACTGGTGGTGTAGATGAATTCCCTAAATTGGTAGACTTTAAAATAGTATAGGATACATTCTTCTTAAGTTCATGGGAGTTCTCAACAAATGGATATAAAAGTTTACTATTTTTGGTAACATCCATCATTTCACACCTCTCCTGAACATACATACATTCTTCTTTAAACAACATTTTAGACCCATCGTGAAAGCCCAATTCGATCTCATCTGTTAACTTACTCTCAAAAATTTTTTGGAAATAGTTTTTACTTAGATAATCA
>NEWO01001402.1:16356-27391 GCA_003013225.1 Phalaenopsis aphrodite | reverse complement strand
GAGATCAAATTGATGGATATTTGAGTTGGATTTGGGGAAATTTGGGCCTTTAAAGGCAAATTTGGGGATTTTTGACATAGATGATCAAATTTACAAATTGGATCATCTAGTTGTTGAGAGAAATTAAATTTGGAATATTTGGGATTCATTTGGATTTTCTGAGAATTTTAGAATTTTTGGGATTTTGAGCTGTGGAGGGGTATTTTGGTAATTTGAGGGTGTTTTAGGGGTAAAAGGCCAAGATGGGTATTTTAGTAAAGTTGAGGTACCAACCATCACCAAAAAGCCATGGACCAATGAAAACTCCATTTTGGTTCCTCTACATAGTGGTCATAGGCAAACCATAGCCCTAGGGCTAGTAGGTTTAGGGGACCATCTACATGAGTATCCCAAAAAGATCAAGGGATTTAGGCTAGAAATTTGAGTTTAGGGTTGTGAGTGTATGTGAGTGTAGATGAGAGTAGAGAGAGAATCAGCTCCAGAACAACACCCAGGGTCAATCTTAAGGTCCAGCAGTCCTAAGGGTGACTCATCTTGAGTTTCTCCCATAGTGACCCCACCTACTAAGTGCTAGAGGTTATGACCAATATGTGGAACTTTAAGTTGAGTAGAGAAGAGTTTGGGATTTCTAATGGTGAGGGTGCCTTTTCTAGTTTTCTAAGAAAAGTCAATAGGAAAGTCCTACGACTAGACCTTAGGCTACTAAAAGGGAAAAACTAAACCTCAACCAAAAGTGAGGTCAACAAATGGAACCCCAATAGGTGTGGTGTGCTGGGCAAGCACACCGCGCGTATTGGCGTTGACCAACGAGATCAACGAAAGATAATACAACCTCTAAGTCATTAGAACCAGAAAAATGTGTAGGGTCGTGTGTGATTTGTTTCTATTGGGGAATTAGCAGGTGAGTGTTTGATTAAGATAAGAAGTAGGGACTCTCACTACAGATTGGAGAGTGGACTTTGAGTTATGAAATTTCAAAGATTTCTAAAGGATGGGAGTCAGTATGTAAGTGCTGGCCCCGAGGTGGGAATTGAAATTCAGATATCAATCCAAAAAGAGAGGAGAGAGCCAGAATGTAAGGACCGACCGTGAATGTAATGAATCAGAAATGTAGGAATGATTCAAAAATGAGAATTGAAATGTAGGTCAATTCTCAAAAGANTGATTCAAAAATGAGAATTGAAATGTAGGTCAATTCTCAAAAGAGAGTGTCAGAATGTAAGGACCGACCTCGAATGTAATGAATCAAAAATGTAGGACTAATTCGGAAGTGAGAATTGAAATGTTGGTCAATTCTCAAAAGAGAATGTCGGAATGTAAGGACCGACCTCGAGCGTAATGAATCTTAAATATAGGATTGATTCAAAAATGAGAATTGAAATGTAGGTCAATTCTCAAGGAGAAAGTCAAAATTTAGGTATCGATCTTGAAATGTGAGAATCAGGATTTAGGTACTGACTTGAAGATGAAAATTGAATTGTAGGTATCAATCTTGAGATGTGAGAATTGAAATGTACAAAAAGATTGTGGTGTTGAAAAAGTGTATCATGTGTAAAGGTTGATCCTGGTGAAGGAGATTTGTAAAGCTTTATGAGTTTGTGCAGAATGTGAAATTTGGCAGGGATGTGCATAGAGTTAGTGTAGATAACAATGGTTGTGTTGCGCGCACAAAGAGTAGGAAATTCTAAAAACGGAAGCATCCACTCAATGAGTTTGTTTTATTTTCTTGTTGTTTTTATCACATTTAATTTTTCAAAATGTGTTTTAAAAGTTTTAATTTTAATTGGTCAATTTTCAAAAGAAATTTGTTTTATTGTTTAGTTGTTGGTGATTATTTTTCCTTTATGTTTTCTTTATTGTTGAAGATTTGTTGTTTTGTTCTTTGTTCATTGAAATTCTGAACCATCGAAAGATCTGCGGCTTTCATCCATCCCACAAAAAGGCAACTGACAAAAGGCACAATTTGAGAGAAATTTCCATTAATTTGCTCCAAAAAGGGATGCCATAAATCAGACGTAGGCTAACGCCTCAGAAGGAAAATTATTATAATCCATGTCAAAATACATTGAGAATCATCTCATGCTATGAGTACATCGTAGACATAATACATCAGATACATGTCATGTTGTTAGAAGAAAGTAAGTGAACCCCTGTACCAGGTATGTTGACCTCCTGATCAAGCAGACCTTCTAAGTCATGCTCCAAGATAAGAGTTCCCTTTGCATGTACTTAAAGTTACAACCTTCTCATAGCTCCTATGGAAATAATTCCTCAAATTCAAGGTTCTGCTGGAATTCATACGGTATTTTACTGTCGTCCATTTTGCGGAAGGTTATAGACACTCTAGGGTGTTGCACATCTAGAATGTAGTGCTTGGCAATGTTTGCACCATTGCCCTTCACGACAAGTACTGAACCAACTGGAAGAGGAATCTCCACAGTTCCTTAGAATTCACCAGGGCCAACTATATCAATTTCTTTTTTAAATAGAATATTGCTTTTACTCATGAACGAGACCGTACAGAAAGGCCTCACAAAATCATGACGATCAAAGTGTGGGGGAAAGCAGTCTTCTTCTTCAAAAATGTTAATGATGCAACTATTGGGAATGCAAGTAATGGGTAGAATATTCTACTTGACCATTTTCTTGATCATTCATTTTATCATCGGTGGCAACGGATCCACTTGGTCATATCTGAGGATCCCAGACGGATTCCCCTATCTGTCATTCGTAAAGTTGTAGCAACAGCCGCATTGGATGGTGATTCTTCCCTTTCCCCTCATCCATTTATTCGGCTCGAAAAATGTCCTCTCCATGAGAAGGCCCGCTCGATTTCTGTCTCTTAAATTGAAGATGCAGTCCAAATTGCTTCTTTCATCATTTTCAGAAAAAACCCTGGTATATAGCTCCAGACCCTCAAATTTGTTGACGAACTTTCCCTGAACTTCTTCATAGAACTCGAATTTTCTTTTATTTACTCTGCTTATCTTGTAGTATTCTACCATACCAGTAGTTGGCAGTTGCCGCAGGCATTCCTTCCTTTGGGACTCGGCGGGGACCCAAACTGGTGTTGGTCGATCCAGAATATGAAATTCAGCCTCTAGTGGGATGTATGACCCTGGGCTCCATGGTGCATGTTGATCCGTCCTCTGTGGGACATATGGTTCATTTGTCGCGAAGTCTGAAGTCTGAGACTCGTTGGTGCTTGGAGTGTATTCTTCTAATGTACTGAAATGTTGTAGATGCAGAACGTTGCAATCCAGGCATTCTACAAATGCACCTGTGACTGATGTCCCGACTGGTACCTCAACGTTGCATGTTGGGCAACCCCTGCATAAGATATCTGGAACTGGGAGCACATCTGATTCTGTCACAAATCTTGACTCTTCATCTGTAGTGGGCAGGCTGGCAGAAGTTTCTCTCAGATCTAGGTTGTAAATATGTCCCTAAGTAATGGGGGTAAGAAAACTGTTTATGTCTCTCTAGCATTTGTGTTCTTGTCGCAGAAAGGCTCTCTGTTTCTTTTAGCTAGCATTTCTGCGCCGCGTACTGCAGAGCGGAGTATTCGGTAGTCGTTCATTATGAGCGGCTATCAAGTCCCTTGCTGGAGTAGTTACCATGGAGGGAAGATGGATGGGCCCCTCCATCAGATATCGTTCCACTATCACATTTTTACCTTTGTGTAACACATTGTCTTGAGTGGTCACCCTCAACTGTGAAGGCAATCCCTCCTTCTCTTTACTGCTGACTACATCCATTAGAGGACCCTCGTAGTCCATATCAACTTGGTTGAAATCCACGTTGAAATCTATGACCCCTCATTGTGGTGTCATCTCTTCATTCAGTGTGAGGTTCCAACCATCCTGGAAGGCAAAGCTCAGCCTCTTTTTTGAAATTTTTTTGCAGACGACAGGAAAAACGTCAGTGGGCCGAAGCTTGGCATGAACAAGAACAAAACAAAGTATTTATTAAAGTAAATTTTAGTTTGTTTTAGTGAAGAGGATTATTCATTTTATGTGTGAGTTTTTTTTAATTTTGTAGAATATTTAAATTCAAAAATAGAAAAGAGAACGTGTGAAGTTCAAAAAAAATTTCTCAAAATTTTCATTGTAACGAGTTTAATTACAAAATTTAGACCCCGTCATGGACATTTGGCCACATAGATAACCCTAAAACAATTAAAGTTTCAAAGTTTCAAAGAAAGTAGGGGCAAGCGGCATTGAGCGGCATCAGGTTGCGTAATAGGTTTTCAGGTATCGTCCATTTATCAGTAAAATGGGTCTTTCAATCCAGAAGTCCACTAACTAGTAGGCTCCTGCTGTATAGACCTTCTCAACGACAAATGGTCCCTCCCAACTTGGCTCAAATTTTCCACCTATTTTGCATCGTGCAAGAATAGGTCTTTTGAGCATAAGTACGAGGTCACCAACTTTGAATGTCCTTAGGCGGACCAATTTGTCATGGGCTTGTACCATCTTCACATGATAGAGCTCCAAATGTTGTTGGGCTTCTAGTTGTTTTCCCTCGAGACTCTCCAATTTTTCAAGTCTGAGTTCTGTGCTTTCTTCCGTTGTGAGTTGGTTGGCAACGATGACTCTGAGAGATGGTGTCTGAATTTCTAGCGGTAGCACGGCCTCGGTCCCATACACGAGCGCATAGGGTGTACACTGAGTGGAAGTCCTGAAAGTCATCCCGTAGGCCCACAAGGCTTCTAATAGTTTGCTATGTCTATCCATTTTGTTTTCATCCACTGTTTTCTTCAAAATCCGTATCAGTGTCTTGTTGAAAGCTTCAACCAGACCATTTGTTCTGGGATAATAAATTGTAGAGTATCTTCAATCTATCTCATGTCTTCTGACAAAATTGTTGATCTTGGTACTTTTGAAAGCCGTCCCATTATCATGGATTATTCTTTGTGGTACTCCGAAATGGTAGATGATTTGGCTTTTAAAAAAATTAAAGGACGTGCTGTGTCGTAACCTCACGTAACGGTACTGCCTCTGCCCATTTGGAGAAGTAATAAGTAATGTGTAGCGGCCAGTATAAATCTGTGTCCCTTGGAAGATGGAGGGTCTATCGGACCTATTATGTTTGTTCCCTAAAACTCTAATGGCCACGATGCAATAGTTGGGGGTAGCACATTCGGAGGCTGGTGTAAGACCACCCCATGCACTTAGCATTGGTGACATCTTCTGGTTGTATCCATGCAATCGGACATCATTACTAACCAATAGTATCCAAGTCTTTTTATCTTCATTTTTATTTGTGGCCCTGACTGGTGAGCACCACACAATCCAGCATGTACTTCTTTGACAATATTCTGTGCCTCGGCTCTGCTCAAACACCATAGCCACAATTGGTCGAACGATCTTCTGTAGAGAACATTTCCCACCAGAGCGTAAGACATATCCCTTCTTGTAACGTGGTGCGCCTCAGACTTGTCTTCTGAAAGCTTTCCAGTATGCAAGTATTCTATTAATGACTTGCGCTAATCTTCATTGATGTCCGCAATTGTATTTATTGTTTCTTTTTTTTCCAAGCTTGTGTAGAGTTTATAAGTCGTTTTGAGACAGGACTTGTCTTCCTTGAACCGTGACTTCGATGGAATCCTCCGGGGGACACGCCATTTCCTTAGCAAGTTTTGCTAGAGCATCGTCATGGGCATTATCTCCCCGAGGAATCCTGTAGAAAGTCATCTCAGGAATCTATTCCAAGTGCTTCATTGTGTACTGATGGTACTCTGCTAGTCTTGGTTTTAGAATTTTGTATTGTCCTGCGACCTGCTGAATGACAAGTTGAGAGTCACCATAAATGACAATGTTTGTTATATCCATTGAGATTGTCAATTCCAATCTGATGATTAAAGTTTCATATTCCGCCTCATTGTTGGTGCATGACTCTGTCAGGTGGTAAGAGAATCTCAGCATATCCTTATCTGGCGTAATAAAGATCAAACGGATCCCTGCTTTGCCTGTTATAACTGTGCCTGATCCTTTGTCTTTCCTCGCTGACGAAGCACCATTGAAGTACATTTCTCAGCGTTGTGCACCAAAAAATTCCATTTGTAGTATTTGTTTGTCTGGTAACTCGTCGTTGAGAGAGGACCCAGCTGGCAGTGGGTGTGCAACAAGAAAGTTTGCTAGTATCTGTCCCTGGATAGCGCGGAGGGGAACAAAAGTTATATCAAATTGTAATAAGATCATTGACCATCTTGCTAAACGTCCGGAGAGTGTTGGTCGAGTCATCAAATATTGCAATGAATTAACTTTCGAAATCAGGGTAATCTTATGATAAAGCATGTAATGTCTATGCTTTTGAGCGGCAAAAAGTAACGCCAGAAAATGATTCTCAATAGGTGGATACCTTATCTCCATCGGTATTAGACGACGACTCAAGTAGTAGAGTGCATTTTCTTTGCCCTCATCATTGACTTGGGCTAAGAGGGCTCCGAGAGAGTCATCCAAAGCCACGGTATAAAGTATCAAAGGTTTCCCTGGGATAGGGGCTGCCAAAAGAGGAGGTGTCATCAAATATTGTTTGACGTCCTCAAAGGCCCACTGGCATTTCTCTTCCCAAATAAATTTAGCATCCTTTTTAATTAATGTCGAGAAAGGCTGACACCTACCTGAGATATTAGAAATCAAGCGTCTCAGATATGCCAACTTCCCTTGGAAAGAAAGTAGCTATTTCAAGGTTTTAGCGGGAGGCAATTCCAAGATAGCTTTAACCTCATCTGGGTTGATCTCGATTCCCCGATAACGGACAGCGAATCCTAGAAATTTCTTGGAGGTAACGCTAAAGACGTACTTTAAGGGATCATTTTGAGATTGTATTGTCGTAATCGTTCGAACACAATCCTCAAATTATAAAAATGGTCTATTTTTTGTTTATTTTTTATGACCAAATCATCCACGTAGCATTCTACTTGATTGTGAAAGAGGTCATCAAAAATTTTTGTCATTGCACGCTGATAAGTTGCTCTTGCGTTCTTTAGGTCGAACGACATCATTGTGTAGAAAAAAATTCCAATCGGTGTTCTGAAAGCTGTAAGTGTTGCATCCTCGGGAGCCATCTTAATTTTGTTGTATCCCGATGATCCATCCATGAAGGAGAAAAATTCATGTGTTGAAGCGATATCCACTATCATCTCTGGTATAGGTAGTGGAAACTCGTCTTTTGAACATGCTTTATTTAAATCCCTGAAGTCAACACAAATGTGGATATGCCCATTTTTCTTTTTAACAGGTACAATATTGGCTAACCACATGGGGTATTGCACTTCTTCAACAAAGTTAGCATTTATCAACTTTTTCACTTCGGCAATGACTTGTTGTTCTATTTCAAGGCGCACTCTCTTGAGAGCTTATTTTACTGAGGATATATTCTTGTTAACCCCAAGTTTATGGACTGCAACCTCTGCTGCCAGTCCTGGCATTTCATCGTAGCTCCATGCAAAGCAATCATTGAATTATGTTAATAGTTTGACCAATCCTGCAGATTCTTCGTCATCAAGTAGAGAACTTATAAATGTAGACCGGGGTCATTCTTCAGTCTCAAAGTTAATCTCTTTCAATTCATCAATAGTAGATTTAATTTCCTCCTCAAGCTCTGGTGTAGCATCTTCTATTAGTTAATCAGTAGAGTCATCCTCTACATCGAGACAATCTTCGTCTGACTCACTAGTGACAACCATGCAAAATTCTGAATCATCGACTTGTCTAATAGTACCAAATCCAAGACCTTCTTTTGAATTGGGAGTTTGACTTTTAGTATTCCATAGTTTTACAAAAAGTTGAAATTTATCTTTTGGCATTTGTTTTGGTAAGTGTACCTGTTGAATTAACTTTTGAACACAAGGTGAGAAGTAACCAAAAGGCAATTCCATTAATTTATTAGAACCAACATCCAAATTTACATGTTTTTCAAGCTCAGTAGAGGTAGAAGCCTGATAAAATTTGATCAGCCTTGAACCAACACAACAGACTTCCTTGACCTTTAAACTCTCGACCTTTTGCGGGAGAGTCGGAGTAAGGGTCATAGTATTCACATAGTGGTTTATCCGATCGTACATTGTTTAATATTCATTCTTCTCTGTATTTTCTAGGGATATCTCGTACTGAGGTTTCTTCTGCTTTGTCATCATTATTTCATCTTCATAACTATCTTCATCACCAATATTGATGGTTGGCCTAGTCCATTCAACAATTAATATGATCTTTCCTTGTTTGCGTCCCCGGCCTCGACCTCGGGCACGTGAACTAGAAGAACATCCACCAACTCGTTGTAAGGGAGTGGTAGAAGATTGTTAAAGCGGAGTTGTATGGCCTCCTTTTTGTGATTCTTCTGAATTTTCATCTTTATTTGTCAATATCTGGCACGAGAAGACAGCCTTCTTTGGAGGCGCGTAGTATGCAGCATCTTTATGGATACCAACTTCATGCAATGGAAATGGTTGTAGGTTTCCCTTGATGTAATTGTCTTGACCGTCTTTGCGGTATTTGTTGCACTGGTGTAGAGATGATGGAACCATATTGTGCTCATGAATCCATGGTCGACCCAATAGAGCATTAAAAGAGTTCTTGGTGTCGATGAAATGAAATTTAGCGTTTGTTACGAGTTATCCAACCTTCATAAGTAATGTAATTGATCCAAGGGCTCTTTCTCCCTTTTGGTTGAATCCTCTTAACATCATTTTATCATATGTAATCCCTTGAGCTTCAATATCCAAATAGGTCAATGTCCGTAGTCTCATCAAGTTAACAGATACCCTAGGATCCACTAATACTCTAGACAACACAAATCTGCCGATGTTGACGGAGATGTAGAGCAGACGATTGTGGTCAGAGGTACTGAGCTGCAAGTCTTCATCTGTGAAGGTTACCCCTGACTATTCTCTCAACGAGCAAACTTCATCTGAGCATGTGCTAGCCAACTGAGCTAAGCAAATTTCTGGATCAAACAAAGCTATAACCATAGATTCTCTCATGTCCTTTGACAGGATCAGAGCATCATAGATGCTTAGTTGGGAAGGCAACTTCCTAAGATGAGCTAACACGTTGTAGTCTACATTGCATGATCCTCCAATTTTATCTTGATCATGTGGTTGTTCCATTGGTGGATGTGGGGGTATCTCTTCTCGAGTCATTATCTGTTTTCCTTTGTCTGTTGGAGCTATTCTTGGTGGTAACACTTTTCCGCTCCTTAAGTTAACTTCTGTGATTTCTTCTTCTTGAACTATCTTTGTTGAATTTTCCAGTGTCTTTTTTTCTTTGTCAAAAAGATCTAAGTTGATGGAAAATGGTGTACCATGATGCTCGAGAATTGGCTCTTCGTTATTGGAGTTGTTGTAGGCTATATCATTGAGTTCTTCTTTGGCCTTGAAAATGAGTTTAAGAGACTCGAGTACGATTTGAGGACTATTTTGGGGATCGAGATTGCAGCTAGCTCGGTCATAATCAGTCACGTTATCACTAGAAACAGTCAAAACATAGCTGAAATCACAATCATTATATTCATAAGACCTCGGAGGGATAAAAAGATAATCATACAAAGTCAAGGGTTTGAGCATTTTCTTCCTCAAATCTGAGACAACCAACCTAGTAGAGTTAGCCCTTATCCTAGCCCACGCGCTATCAATCTTGGAAGTGACACTTTTCTTCTTCTTGTTCTTTGTCCTTAACGATGAGTGTTCTCCTGATGAAACCTTCATCTCGGGCATGGTATGTTCCGGACTCTGAATGGAGGCTTGTTTTGATGCAGACTGTATTTTGTTTAGTATCTTCTTGGATGATTTGCTCCAGACCTCCTTCCATTTTTCTTCAGTGTTCGTAGAATCTTGTTTGATGAATCCTATATTTGATTAATTACCCTCTTGAGTTTGTCCTAAGTTGTACTCCATCCAACTACTCCAGCATACAGATAAATTGAGGATATTAACTCAGCTAAAATCATGTTTATGAAACCTTTCTCAGGTTCTCTCAAATACTCCTTCGGGATTGTTATATTCTCTTCCTTGAGGTTCTTCTCGAGCCAGTCCTTAAAGACGAAACACTTGTATATAGTGTGCCCAAGCACCCTGTGGTATGGGCAATAGTTTGGTTCATTCTTCTTATTCACCTCTTCGGGTTTCTTTGGATCAGGTGGTTTGAATTATGGTTTCTTCATCACGCTTCTGAATATTTTTGGTACAGCTTCATCCTTGAAGGAATACACAACTTTTTGTCACTCTAACATGGATATTCTTTTACCCATTTTTCGAGGTGATCCCTTATGAGGCGGCCGTTGGTTAGATTGACAGCTCTGTTTCTGAGAGTACTGTGACGAAGACTGACGATGCTCTTCTGCATATATCTTTATCGATTTCTTTCCTTTGTCGATAGTTGCGACTACTCCTGCTTTCTTTTCAAACACCCTGGTCACCTTAGCCTTTTCATGTTGCTCCATATTCTTCATTCTTCTTGAAGACTGCTGGCTTTACTGAGTAGCTTCTCTAAAGATTTGATGGTAAGTCCCTTAAGCATGAAAGCTACTGGCCCATGAATGCTTTTGAGTAGAATATCAGTAGCTTGATGTTTTTGTAGCTGAGGTTCACATTTCATGCTAAGGTTTGTCCACATCCAAATATAGTCTTCCAAAGTTTTGTTGGCCTTTTGCTTCTCCATCATGAGCTCTCCAATAGTCAGTCTTCGTCAAATATTTTGAAGTTTGGGGCCACAAAGCCTTTAAGGAAAGGTACAACATCAAACTCCTCCAGGTACGGTCTACCCTTCAAAATTGATGCACCACCCTAGGATTGGGCTAAGGTGTCCCGCACTTGTTCAACCACTTGCTTGAATTCCTTTTCTGGCAAGACACCTGATGGAGAATCTTTCTTTGGTTGTTCATCTTTGTCTGCTGAAGTAGCCTCTCTTCTTTCATCTGTGATGTGTATGATTTCTGGTTGATTAATCTCTAGAGAAGCTAATCTCAGTGCTTGTGATTGCCCCTGAATGGGGGCTATGGCGGTCATAGCTGCAGTCATCTCTTCTATTCTTTT
>NEWO01001401.1:86946-100604 GCA_003013225.1 Phalaenopsis aphrodite | reverse complement strand
TTGAATTTCACCCAAATCAAACCCAGAGGCCACCTCACTCAAATCAAATGATAGAGCTCCTCTGCCCTCCACCTAAGCATCACAATACACCCAAACATTGGCCCTGAGAGCCACCCTTAGCCATTTTTATAAGAAATCATCTCCACGACCATGGGAGGTGTGCTCAAATTTGCTTTGAGAGACTTCCCCAAATTGATCCCAAAGCCTCTTTGAGACCTCCTCAGTGCAATCCAACCACCACATTGCTCTGAATCCCCTTGTCGGAGCCCAATTTTGAGCTTGAATCTCTGCCTAAAATCAGGACAGAGCTCATTACACTCCTACACTCCACAAAAATCAAATTAAACTCACCAACACCTTCACCATAGTGAGAGAAGGAAAAGCCCCATCAAATTCCCCTTCCAGAGAGCCCCTAGCATAGCTCTAGACCAACACCTGAAATCGGGCTTGGTTAAATTCTTACCTAGACTTTACACCATGGCCAAAGGCTTAATCCCTAGCCTCCTTGGACCCCAAAGAATGTACCGAGCATCTCTGATCGAAGCTTCCCTTCTCAAAGCCAAGATATTGAACCTCTCCTCATCTCGAGCCTATTTTGATTCTCCATTTGATTAGACTTAATTTAATTGCATGATTACCGTATGGATATGTTTGTCTCACTTAGACGAGTCCATAGGATGAAACACGAAGTGATTTGGTTGAGTCTAGGCCGAGATCTTAAGGTTTTAGTGTGGACGGTCACGGGATCACTCTATCGGGGATGATGATGGGGAGTCATCTGATCGCGCGTGTATCGGATGGACGAAGGAGATCGAGCCAGACATCACTTCCTTACATGAACCGCAGGCTGAGTCAGTGGCTACGTGGATGGCGCCGTCCAACTAGAGCGCGCCATGCGTGCCTTCAGAGCTGCTGAGGATACAATCAGAGCTGTGCGTTTAAATAGAAAAATAGGGATTTTCTTATTTAAATAAATAACCCTAGCTTTAAAATTCATATCTTGGAGTATAAAAATCATAAAAGTAAAATAAAAATACCCTCTTGTTCAGTGAAGAGAGGAAAATAATGTGGAAATAATTTTAAGTCCATGTGATGCATATTTTATTTTTAATTGATTAAACACTGATTTGAATGTTTTGATTCTCCATGCATATAGGCATATCACCATGGATTGAAATTTTATTATATTGTTATCTCTGTCTTAAGGGATATCTTTATTTTTTTCAAAGTCAAAGGAGGTCCCTAGACAAAGATCCATATTTTTCAAGTTTATGTCTATTATTTGCATAAATTAATCATGATAATTAGCATGTTGCTAAGAAAATTTTGCAAGGTTCACTATGACTAGAGGACCACTTGGAAATAATTTCATGAGTTGTCATTAAGAATGCATTTAATCTTCACCAACCCTAAAACACAAAGAAAATTAATTTTGGGTAACATAAACATCTAAATGACTTGATTTTTTATCTCCACTGGGATCCAGAGAACTCACCATAAAAATTTCAAAGCATTTTGAGTTCATTTGATGACCTAAATTGATTTTTCTAGATAAATTTTATTTTGGCACTTAAATAGTTTTTTTTTAAAATCAAAATATAACTAAAAAAATTATAAAACTTGGTTTTTAGTGTTCTCTATGATCAGAGGAATTTTATAAAAATAAATTTGAAGTAAAAATAAAAAAAATTCATTTTTAGCCTATTTTAAATATTTAAAATAATTTAAAAATGATAAATATCACAAAAATACTAAAATTCATGCAAATGCTATAAATTGCTTCCTAAGCACTTAAAAACAATTGAGATATTTTTCCTGATTTTCTAAATAAGGATATTAAATTTTGAAGCTTAAAAATAATTTTTAAAGGCTAAAAATGAATTTTTACTAAAATAATTCCAATAATTCAAAGAAAAATAAGTAAAAAATGTGAAATTTCTTTCTTTTTGTCCCTTGATATCAGAGAGATTTAATAAAAATATTAAACTTAATTTTCCACATTTAAAATATTTTATTATTAATAAACACCCCAAAACTTAAAATAATTTTTAAAATTCAAATGAAATTCCACAAATCATGCAATTTGGTCCAAAGGCTTCTCTGGTCTAAGCCTACCTCCAATAAAAATTTCAAGGGATTAGGATTTACCTTGGTCAAGTTAGGAATTTTCTTTGAAAAATCCTATTTTTGCATTAAAAATAATTATATAAATATATTAAATTTTAAAAAATCACACTTTCTCCTCTGATATCTCAATTGACCCATGAGTGAGGTAGGATAAAAATTCCAAAGTCATTTGGATTAAATTTGATGAATTATGAAGTGATAGAGCCTCAGGGGCAAATGTGTAATTTTGAAAATTTAGCCTTAATTAACATTTAGGCCTAATTTCAGAAAGGGAAATGAGAAATCTTTGATTCTAATTAACATATTTGGATGATTGAAACAGAAGGGGTTAACTGGTAGAAACTAACCTCACTTGTTCTAATTAAAAAGAATAAATTTGAAATTTCCTTAAATTACATAAATTTGAGAGTCTAGCTGATTAAATGATCCTAGATTTAGGAGTATGATTTTGGGTGTTAATAACTCACTAATTTAATATTCTTATTTGTTGAACAAAAAAATAGAAACATGAATCGTCACCATCACTTATAAGTCAATTTTTTTTGCAATGACTATGACACTCACCAAAATCTTGAAGGTTTAATAGTGACTTAGGCTAAATCAAGTTTCATTTAAATAAGGATTAGAAAAGTAAACATCATTGAAAATTAAAATATCTTTCAAACACTACAAGCCCAAGTCAAAATTTGGCTAAGTCTCTTAAACTTGTCTCTTTAAGGGTCTTCACCCACATAATTCTTAAATTGAATTATGGGTGATAATTACCATATTCTTAGGGATAATTGAGACATCAATGCTCATTGAGTACTAAGTATATTTACAGGATGAATTATTAAGCAACATAATAAATTTAAAAGAACTCAGGATTTTTCACAAGGCAGCGAGAGAGTAGCACGGACCTGCTTCTTTCTCTAAATATGTTGGATACCTCGGAGATCTACTAAACATAATATGTTTTGCTTGACAAAATTATCCATAATTAAACTCCTAAGGATCCACCAAGATATGATATAGGGTTAGGAAAACTACCAAAACCTTACTTTTATTTTGCCTCTACATGAACTACCCTCACATGCATTTTAAGTTTCAGGTNTATCTTTCAAACACTACAAGCCCAAGTCAAAATTTGGCTAAGTCTCTTAAACTTGTCTCTTTAAGGGTCTTCACCCACATAATTCTTAAATTGAATTATGGGTGATAATTACCATATTCTTAGGGATAATTGAGACATCAATGCTCATTGAGTACTAAGTATATTTACAGGATGAATTATTAAGCAACATAATAAATTTAAAAGAACTCAGGATTTTTCACAAGGCAGCGAGAGAGTAGCACGGACCTGCTTCTTTCTCTAAATATGTTGGATACCTCGGAGATCTACTAAACATAATATGTTTTGCTTGACAAAATTATCCATAATTAAACTCCTAAGGATCCACCAAGATATGATATAGGGTTAGGAAAACTACCAAAACCTTACTTTTATTTTGCCTCTACATGAACTACCCTCACATGCATTTTAAGTTTCAGGTGGTGGAACGAGAAGACTCGTCAGGTACGCTTTTACAGTTTTCAACGTCATCTTTCTTGTACTTTTATGCTATACTTTTTATGCTCACAAAACTTGCATGTTAAACAACAATGTCACCCTGCATGAAAATTGAAATTACTAGGATATCCACACAATCAAAACCAAAACTAAAATCAAAATCAACCAAGATAAAATTCACCGCCAAAACATTCAAAATATTAAATAAGTCAAAATTTAATCACAAACATCACACAAAACTACAATTGCAAGTAAATTAAGATGTCTCTCTCGGATGATCGGGAATTCCTTAGAGGAGGTAACCTACAGTTGCTAACGAGGCTTCCCATGGTCTAAATGAAATTATGGAACTCATTAATAAGTTTAGTACGTAGGATCCTAACCGGTGTCGCTCTAATCAACTTTAACATGCCCCCATAAAATTTAAAGAACTACAACCATAGGACCACCTGATTTGACATCATAACTTAACACACTATAAAAATCAAACTCGTCACGACAAGAAGCTTGGAGCTAGCATGGTGGGCAGCACGTCCATCTTCAACAGCAAAACCTGTCTTCCCCAGCTATAAGCACGTCCATCTTAGATATAAGTAACAAAGCCATAGGACTTCGAGGTTGCTTGCTTATGCAATATAAATCCTCACCTTATCTTTAGGCAATTGCACATCCCTGCTATACAATATAAGCCTTAACTCGTCTTAGGATTCTGAGGTCGTCGTTCATCATGACCTAAACCCTCACATCTTCCAGACTATTTGTGTGATAGTTTCACACAAATGTAAGCCCTAACTAATAAAATTGGCAGGATGAAACACCTAAATATTTCTCCTTAAAGATGAAGCCAAACATTATGATAGCTTGAGAAGTCACCGGGGTTCTCCTATGTAATCATGACATCCCCTAGTTCTTCCTCCTTTAGACTCTACAACAAAATGTTCCAAATTTGAACCAATCCCCTTTCACACCTACATTTGATCTCATTGAAATGTTATACCCTTTGAAACTCCTTGAAGATAATATTTCCCATTTGTAGTGATGAAGACTGTTGCTCCAGAAATATAGGTCATCCAATAATCAACCCAAACTGCCTTTAAGACTTCCCTACCTGCAAGAAAACCAAAACTACTATCATCATGGCACCCGACAAACTTGCTATCCTTGTTGCTGCTAAGGGGAAAGAAGTAATGATTATTAAGGATCTAACTGAGGGATTAACTGTCCCACCACCTGTGTTTGAAATTAGATCAAGCTCAAAGACTGTACCACTGACCCGAACCCAAAAAAAGGAACTGTAACAAAAGGGTTCGAAGGACCATCAAAGCCCAGGCTCCTCAGAAGACACCCGTTGAGGAGGAGCCTCATCAAGATGAAGAAGGATTACCGGAAATTTATCCACTCATATGAGGCAGTAGAAATCCTCTGACGGATACCGATGGATACGAGAGTATCCGAAAAATCGTTGCCGCATTACCACCACTTCATGGCATGGTGAGGAAAGAAAGAAGTTCACTCCTATCACCCGAGTTAGTGCAATTTTCAAAAGGCTAGCTGTCAAAGAAGGATGTTCAGTTAGCGAGTTACTTAAACGAGTGGGACATGCAATTTTCCCTCGCATGAAGAAGGAAATTTTGAAGGACATCAAGTCCATCAGACAGTCTCAGAAGACAACTGGAGTGCCACCTACTCGCATCCCCGTTTGGTTTCGTTTAGGGATCAGAGTTCATACCGTAGTGATTACTACTGACTATACCACCACCAAGACCGTAGGCCATCGACCGGTTAAGTTGAGACTGGGTCCGAAAATCTTACCCGTCAACCATTATGGAGATATTCCTACAATCCCAAAGGCAATGACAAGACGATTACCTGACACTATAGCCGGTCTATACCACGGGGAGCATATTTTCCCTCAACATACCGATTTTTCTACTAAGACACTCAGTCCTGAGACATCATCGTCAAAAAAGAAAAAGCTATGGGTACCCAAGGTCGCTGCACCGATACAATCCGGTAAGCCCGCGGGATAAGAACATGGAATGAAGCCAAGGTTTGAAATATCTGACATCATCACAACAATAGCCAGTGAGATGAAGGAACAAGAAGAGGAGGTTCATCAGCGTCCTCTAGATCTTAAACCGATCAAGGAATCGATAATTAAAGAAAACGTTGAGAAGCTCAGGATCAAGATTTCCAAGTTAGCTCGGAAACACAGAGTTTTCGTCGATAACACTGAGGAAAATTTTGATTACAATGATTACTTGGAGGAAGATTTCATGGATGTCCATGTAATTGAAACAAGAGCCGCCACATCTGTGCATGAGGCTCAACCTCATACCGGAGAGAATGTCGTAGATGAGCTGCGTAAGGCTATCCTCCTAAGGGATGAACAAGATAGCCAACTAGAGAAAAGAATAGAAGAAATGGCTGTACCCATGACTGCCATGACCACTATTCAGGGGTAATCCCAAGCGCCACAATTGGCTTCTCTAGAGTTCAATTAGTCGGAGATCATACACATCACAAATGAAAGAAGAGAGGTTGCTTCAGCAAACAAAGACGAGCAACATAGAAAGGATTCCCCATCAGGTGCTATACCAGAAAATGAATTCAAGCAAATGGTTGAACAAGTGAGGGACGCCTTAACCCAATCAAAGGGTGGTGCATTAATTTTAAAGGGTAGAACTTACCCAGAAGAATTCGATGCTGTGCCTTTCCCCAAGGGTTTTATGGCCCCAAACTTCAAGATTTTTGATGGGACTGAGAATCCCAGACAGTATATAGCACATTTTCAAGCCAACTGTGGCAACACGAGAAATAGTGAAGCTCTGCTCTTCCAGCAGTTCGTCAGCAGCTTATCAGGAATTGCTTTTGACTGGTACACTGACTTGCCCAACGGGTCAGTTAAAATATTTTTCGAGTTGGAACAACTGTTTGTGAAAAGATTCGCCGGGGCGCAACATCACGTGTCTATTGGAGAGCTCATGATGGAAAAACAAAAGCTTAGCGAAACTTTGGTGGACTATATTTTGAGGTGGAGAAACCTTAGCATGAAATGTGAACCTCGACTACAGGAACATCATGCGATTGAGATTCTACTCAAGAGCATACATGGACCAGTAGCTTTCATGCTCAAGGGACTCACCATCAAATCCTTCAAGAAGATACTTAGTAAAGCCAACAGTTTTCAAGAAGAAATCAAGCACATGGAGCCACACGAAAAGGTTAAGGTGACCAGAGTGTTAAAAAAAATCAAGAGTCGTAGCAACCATCGACAAAGGAAAGCAACCGATGAAGATATATGCAGAAGATCCTCGCCAGTCTTCATCACAGTATGCTCAGAAACAGAGTAGTCAATTCAACCAGCAATCACCTCAAGAAGGATCACCTTGAACAGGGGATAAGAAAATGTNAAAATGAATTCAAGCAAATGGTTGAACAAGTGCGGGATGCCTTAACCCAATCTAAGGGTGGTGCATTAATTTTAAAGGGTAGACCTTACCCAGAAGAATTCGATGCTGTGCCTTTCCCCAAGGGTTTTATGGCCCCAAACTTCAAGATTTTTGATGGGACTGAGAATCCCAGACAGCATATAACGCATTTTCAAGCCAACTGTGGCAACACGAGGAATAGTGAAGCTCTACACTTCCAGCAGTTCATCAGCAGCTTATCAGGAATTGCTTTTGACTGGTACACTGACTTGCCCAACGGGTCAGTTAAAATATTTTTCCAGTTGGAACAACTGTTTGTGAAAAGATTTGCCGGGGCGCAACATCATGTGTCTATTGGAGAGCTCATGATGGAAAAACGAAAGCCTAGCGAAACTTTGGTGGACTATATTTTGAGGTGGAGAAACCTTAGCATAAAATGTGAACCTCGACTACAGGAACATCATGCAATTGAGATTCTACTCAAGAGCATACATGGACCAGTAGCTTTCATGCTCAAGGGACTCACCATCAAATCCTTCGAGAAGCTACTTAGTAAAGCCAACAGTCTTCAAGAAGAAATCAAGCACATGGAGCCACACGAAAAGGCTAAGGTGACCAGAGTGTTAAAAAAAATCAAGAGTAGTGGCAACCATCGACAAAGGAAAACAACCGATGAAGATATATGCAGAAGATCCTCGCCAGTCTTCATCACAGTATGCTCAGAAACAGAGTAGTCAATTCAACCAGCAATCACCTCAAGAAGGATCACCTTGAACAGGGGATAAGAAAATGTCCCTATCAAAATGACGTAAAACAGTGTATTCTTTCAAAGATGAAGCTATACCTAAAATATTCTGAAGTCTGATGAAGAAGCCGAAATTCAAACCACCAGACCTGAAGAGACCAAAGAGATGGGTAGGAAAAATGAACCAAATTATTGCCCATACCACCGGTTGCTTGGACACACTATAGAAGGATGCTTCGTCTTTAAGGACTGGCTCAAGAGGAACCTTAAAGAAGGGAACATAATAATCCTAAAAGATTATTTAAGAGAACCTAAAAAAGGTTCTATAAATATGATTTCGGTTGAGCCATTCTCCCCAATCAATCCGTATACTGGAACAAATGGATGGAGTACAACTTGGGATGAGCTCAAGAGGGTCCTCAATCAAATACAGGGTCCATCAAAACAATATTCTACACATACCAGAGAAGAAGGATAGAATGAGTTCTGGAGCAGATCATTTAAGAAAATACTGAACAAGATCCATTCTGCATCAAGACAAGCCTCCATTCAGAGTCCTCAACATACCAAGCCTGAGATGAAGGTTTTGCAAGGAGATCCACCATCATCAAAGGATAACGAAGAAGAAGAAAAGTGTCACTACAAAGATTGATAGCACGAGTGGTAGGATAGGGGCCGCCTCTACCAGATTAGTTGTCTTATGAATATAATGATTGTGATTTCAGCTACGTTTTAATTGTTTCTAGTGATAACATAACTGATTATGACCAATCTAACTTTGATATTGATCCCAAAAATAATCCTTAAATTGTACTCGAGTCTGATGAACTCGTTGTCAAGTCCAAAGAAGACATCAATGACGCCGCTTATGACAGCACCGGGAGCGAGGAGCCAATTATCAAGCACCACGGTACACCACTTCCCATCAACCTAGATTTTTCTGACGAAGAGGAGACATCAGAAGATTCAACAATGGTAGCTCAAGAAGAAGGAATCACGGAAGTTAACTTAAGGAGCGGAAAAGTATTGCCCCCAAGGATAACCCCTACAGATAAAGGAAAACAGATAATGACCCGAGAAGAGATACCTCCACATCCACCAGTGGAAGAACTACATAATAAAGATAAAATCGGAGGATCATAAAAAGTAGATTATAATGTGCTAGCTCATCTTAAGAAGTTGCCGACCTGATTAAGCATCTACGACACTCTTATCCTGTCACAATAGATGAGAGAGCTTCTGGTTACATCTTTGCTTCACATAGAGATTTACTTAGCTTAGTTGGCCAGCACATCCTCAGATAAAGTTTGTTCGTTGAAAGAACAGCCTGAGGTAACCTTCACAGATGAAGACTTGCTGCTCAGTACCTCCGGCCACAACCGTCCACTCTACATCTCCATCAACATCGACAAATTTGTGTTGTCTAGAGTTTTAGTAGATCTTGGAGCATCTCTTAACTTGATGAGCCTACGGACATTGGCCTATTTAGATATTGAAGCTCAAGAGCTTATGACCGATAAAATGATGTTAAGAGGATTCAACCAAAAGGGAGAAAGAGCCCTTGGATCAATTACATTACTTATGAAGGTTAGAGAACTCGTGACAACCGCTAAATTTCATATCATCGACTCCGAGACCTCTTTTAATGCTATACTGGGTCGACCGTGGATTCATAAGCACAACATGGTTCCATCATTCATATACCAATGCATCAAGTACTACAAAGATGATCAAGAAAATTGCATCAAAGGAGACTTATAACTATTTTCAGTGCATGAAGTTGGTATCCATGAAGATGCTGCCTACTACGCACCTCCAAAGAAAACTGTCTTCTCTCGCGAAATTTTCACAAATAAAAATGATAATTTAGAAAAATCACAAAGAGGAAGCTATTCAACTCCGCTTCAATGATCTTCCACCACTCCCTTACAACGAATTGGTGAAGGTTCTTTTAGTTCGCGCACCCAAGGTCAAGGCCGAGGACGTGGACGAGGAAGAATCAACTTAATTGTTGAATGGAGTAGGCCAACCATCAACATTGGAAATGAAGACAGTTCTGAAGATGAAATATTGATGACAAAATAGAAGAAATCTCAGTACGAGATATCCTTAGAAGATATAGAGAAATACTGAATATGAAACAATGTATGATTGGATAAACCACTATGTGAATGCTATGACCCTTACTCTGATTCTCCCTCAAAAGGTCGAGAGTTTAGAGGTCAAGGAAGTCCATAGTGTTGGTTCAAAGCTGATCAAATTTTACAGTGCTTCTACCTCTACTGAGCTTGAAAAACATGTAAATTTGGATGATGATCCTAATAAATTAATGGAATTACCTTTTGGTTTCTTTTTGCCTTATGTTCAAAAATTAATTCAACAGGAAAACTTACCAAAATAAATACCAAAAGATAAATTTTAACTTTTTGAAAAATTATGGAATGTTAAAGGTCGAACTCTCAACTTAAAAGACATCTCGGGTTTGGTACAGTCGGACCAGTCGATGATTCTGAATTTTGCATTATTGTAACTAGTGAGTCAGAAGAGGATTGCCTCGATATAGAGGATGACTCTATTGATCAATTAATAGAAGATGCTCTGCCAAAATTTGAGGAGGAAATTAAATATACCATTGATGAATTGAAAGTGATTAACCTCGAGACTGAAGAACAACCACGACCAACATTTATAAGTTCTCTACTCAATGACGAAGAATCTTCAGAATTGATCAAACTATTAACAGAATTTAAAGATTGTTTCGCATGGAGCTACAATGAAATGACATGACTGTCAGCAGAGGTTACAGTTCATAAACTTAGGGTGGAGAAGAAATAACCCTAATAAAACAAGCTCCCAGGAGAATTCACCTCGAAATAGAACAACAAGTCTTCGTTGAGGTGAAGAAATTAATAGACGCCAACTTTGTAAAAAGAAACAATACCCCACGTGGTTAGCTAACATTATACCTGTTAAGAAGAAAAATGGACAGATCTGTGTTTATGTAGACTTCAGGGATTTGAACAAAGCATGTCCAAAGGACGAGTTTCCGCTACCAATACCAGAAATGATGGTGGATATCGCTTCAACACACAAAATTTTCTCCTTCATGGATGGATCGTCGGGATACAACAAAATTAATATGGCTCCCGAGGATGCAACATTTACAACCTTCAGAACACCGATTAGAATTTTCTGCTACACAGTGATATCGTTTGACCTAAAGAACATCAGATCAACATATCAGGGCACAATGACAAAGATTTTTTACAACCTCATCCATAACCAAGTAGAGTGCTACGTGGATGATTTGGTCATCAAAAGTAAACAAAAAATAGTCCATTTGTATGATTTGAGGATTGTGTTCGAACAGTTATGACTATATAACCTTAAAATGAATCCCTTAAAGTGCGCCTTCGGTGTTACTTTGGAGAAATTTCTGGAATTCGTTGTCCATCATCGGGGAATTGAGATCGACCCGGATAAAATTAAAGCTATCTTGGAAATGTCTCCTCCTAAAACCTCAAAATAACTACGTTTCTTCCAGGGGAAGTTAACATATATGAGACGCTTTATTTCTAATCTCTCAGATAGGTGTCAACCTATCTTGATATTAATTAAAAAGGATGCCAAATTTGTTTGGGAAGAGAAATGCCAGCGGGCCTTTGAGGATTTTAAACAATATCTAATGACACCTCCTGTTTTGGCAACCCCATCTAAGGAAACTGTTGATACTTTATACCGCAACCTTAGACGACTCTCTTGGATCCCTCTAAGCCCAAGTCAATGATGAGGGTAAAGAAAATGCACTCTACTACTTGATTCGTCACATAATACCGACAGAGATAAGGTATCCACCTATTAAGAAGCATTGTCTGGCATTAATTTTTGCCGCTGAAACGCTTAGATATCACATGCTTTCTCATAAGATTACCATAATCTCAAAATTTAATCCGTTGCAATATCTGATGACCCGACCAACACTCTTCGGACATTTAGCAAGATGTTCAATGATCTTATTGCAATTTGATATAACTTTTGTTCCCCTTTGTGCTATCAAGGGACAGATACTAGCAGACTTTCTCACTGCACACCCACTGCCAGTTGGGTCCTCTCTCAACAACGAGTTACCAGACGAGCAAATACTATAAATGGAATTCTCTGGTGCGCAACGGTGGTAAATTTACTTTGATGGCGCTTTGCCAATCAGAAAAGATAAAGGATCATAAACAATTATACTAGGCAAAGCATGAATCAGTTTGATCTTTATCACGCCAGATAAGGGTATGTCGAGGTTCTCATACCACCTGACAGAACCGTGCACCAACAATGAAACTGAATATGAAGCTTTAATCACTGGGTTGAAAGTGGCAATCTCAATGGATATAACAAACATTTCCATTTATGGAGTCTCTCAACTCGTCATCCAGCAAGTCACCAAACAATACAAAATTTTGAAACCAAGATTAGCAGAATACCATCAATATACAATGAAGCTGCTGAAGTAGATCCCCAATGTGCCCATGCCGACGCTCTAGCAAAACTCGCTAAGGATATGACATGTCCCCCGGAGGATTCCATTGAAATCACAATACAAGGAAGATATGTCTTGCTCAAATCGACCTCGAAACTTTACACAAGCTTGAAAAAGAAGAAGCAATAAATACATTTACAAACATAAATGAATATTGGCGCAAGCCATTAATATAATATTTGCATATTGGAAAGCTATCAGAAGACAAGTTTAGAGCATATCATATCACAAGAAGGTCCATGTCTTACGCTCTGGTGGTAAACGGTCTCTACAGAAGATCATTCGACCAGATGTGCCTATGGTGTTTGAACAAAGCCGAAGCACAGACTATTGTCAAAGAAGTACATGTTGGACTGTGTGGTGCTCATCATTCAGGGTGGAAAATGAAAATGAAGATCAAAAGACTCGGATATTATTGGCTAGCAATGATGTTCGATTGTATAGATACAACCATAAAATGTCACCAATGCAAAGTGCATGGGGTGGTCTTACACCAGCCTCCAAATGTGCTACACCCAACTGTTGCCTCGTGGGCATTCGAGTGTTGGGGGCACGGACGTAATAGGTCTGATAAACCCTCCATCTTCCAAAGGACATAGGTTTATACTTGTTGTTATAGATTACTTCTTAAAATGGGCAGAGGTAGTACCGTTGCGTGAGGTTACGATGCAGCACATCCTTCAATCCTTCAAAAGCCAATTTGTCTACGATTTCGGAGTATCGCGAAGAATAATTTCTGATAATGGGATAGCTTTCAAAAGAACAAAATCAATAATTTTGTCAAAAGACACGAGATAGATTGGAGGTACTCTACGACTTACTATCCCAGAGCAAATGGTCTGGCTAAAGCCTTCAACAAAAAACTGGTATAGATTTTGAAGAAAACACTGGATAAAAATAAAAGAGACTGACCCAACAAACTATTAGAAGCCTTGTGGGCCTACCAGACGACTTTCATGACTCTCACTCTGTGTACACCCTATATGCTCCTGTACGGGTCCGAGGTCGTGCCACCGCTAGAAATCTAAACACCGTCTCTTAGAGTTGCTGTTGCCAACTAGGGCTGTCAAAAAAGCTCGTTGTTCGTGAACAGTTCGTGTTCGGTTCGTCAATGAGTTCGTGTTCGATTCGTTCGATAAGTAGATGAGACGAACGTGAACAAACTCTTTTCATTCAGTTAGTTAAATGAACCAAACACGAACAGTGATGCGTTCGTTCGTGTTCGAATCGTTATTGTTCGAAATATAAAATAATTTAAAATAATTATATATAAAT
>NEWO01001401.1:54688-76486 GCA_003013225.1 Phalaenopsis aphrodite | reverse complement strand
TTCTTTGCTCGCTAGCCTTTCTCAAAATTAGGGCAAATCAAATTTGTTTATTTTCTCAATCAATTGCCCAAATCTGCATTCATAACTGTGAAAAGAAGTTCCAATATATTGTCTTCAAACTGTCATTTCATGAATATCATCTGATGTTGAATACAATGTTGTTTGATTTCTTGTAATCAAACATCTTCTAGAATCATTACTGTGTAGTTCATATATCAAACTATTTCCTCATTCATCAATACTGAAGACACACGATTGAATCCAGACTTGTGTATTATCTAGCTGTATTTTGTTATCGACAGTTGTGTTGAAATAGTAGGTTGTATAAAGACTAGCCTCACCTTCTAACATATCATCAAAAAATAAAACTGGTTTCTCCTAGATATATACTGAGGTGTGCTGTCTTTAAACAACTTACAACTCAAAAGGCCGTAAGTTCTCGATCTCAGGATTTGGTCTAAACCAGAATGGTACTTTATCCTCATTCATCCATCTGAGGGTTATTGAAACTCTCAGATATGGCAATCCATGGATTCAGTGTTTGGCCACATGAGTGTCGTTTCCCTTCAATATCAACACAGAGCCCACAGGCAAAGGAATCTCTACGGAACCCTGAAATTCTCTGTCACCAATGATCTTAATTTTTGTTCCAAACATGATGTTGCATTTATTTATAAATGATACCATGAAAAACGGCCTTGCAAAATCATGATGATGGATGTGCGGAGGGATACAGTCACCAGCTTCATAGATATTAACTATACAGTTGTTTGGGATACAATCTGCTGGAAGTATATGCCAATTTACTAATTGTTTAATTATCCTTTTGATGAATGACGGTAATGGGTCAACCTCATTGTGAAAAATGATCCCGGGAGGATTTCCTTCTTTATCTTGGGCAAAATTGTAGCAGCAACCATATTGGATCGTGACCCTTCCTTTACCTTTTTTCTATTTTCTTGGCTCAGAATTTGTCCTTCTTCTTAGTCGACCAGCACGTCCCATTTCTTGCTCCAAAAGAACACGTTCTACAAGCTCATCTTGTTCACTGCTAGTGAACACGTTGGTGTGCAGTTCCAACTTTTCCTGTATATTAACATACTTGCCCGGAAACCTTTGAAAGTGCTCAAAATTTTGTTTTCTCACCTCTTCATACTTCTCCAATTCATGCTCTGGAATGATCTGCAATTAACGTGACCTGCTCAAGAACTGGGGAACATAAAGTTCAACTTCCATGTTTCTTTCTTTAATCTCTCTTTCCTTGAAAGTCACCCTCCTTCAATTTTCATGGGTTAAAGTGGCATTTCAATCGGCTGATCTGGGGTTTTCCCTTTTAATTTGATTGCCATCTGAGCGATAGTTTCTTTATCCTCCCCTTGTTCTTTTAATTATTCCAGTATCTTGTGGATACGATGGTTTCATTTCCTCTTCTGCGTACGAGTAAGTGTTGCCTTACCTTCCGGCTGATCGTTGGTAGGAGTAGCACCAACAAGCTCACCCTTAAAAGTCATTATCATTGACTTCATCCGATTAATTGCAGCATTGCTTGATTCTGCCTCATCAATTTTTTCTAATTTCCTTTTCTTCTCAGCAACCTATTGATTCTTATTTTTGAATTTTAGCACAGGCTTCTGCTTACAAAACTCATCTTTGTTTACCACTGTTAAAGCTGAGCTTTTGTAACCTAGCTCAATTTGATCGAAGTTGAAATCAAATTCAGCCACCGCTCCTTCTTCAACTTTTGTCTTATTAAGGGCAAAACCAATGCCATTCTTGAATGTGAAGACCAGTCTTTCTCCTGACATTCTCCTGCATTAAAACAGGAAAACAATCAGTATGTCAGACCGGTCTTTTAAGCAAGAATAATATGAAAATTTCTTATATTTTAATGATTTATATAAATATATATATATTTATATACATGTATATAACAAATTGTATTTCTTACGTACATATCTTAATTTATATTTATGTATATATATACACATATATGTATACGTGTATTAAGTTTATATATATATTTTCTTAAAGGTTGAACTAACATGAAAGGAGAAAGGAGAAAGAGACAAAGTAATAAAGAGAAAAAGGCATATATCAAGTTATATATATATAATATATTGCAAAATTAGTTTTTTTTTATTATTCAAATATTTTTTTATTACAAATTTATGTTCGGACCCAGTTGCAATTAAAACACCGGTGCTTCTAAGAACAAGACTTTATTTCTAAAGTTCACTCTTTTGAAACATCATGATGCGTAATATTTCTTCAGATATCGTCCATTAATAGGAAGCATAGGTCGTTCTCCTTGGCAATTTATCAATTGGTAGGCTCCTCCAGAGTAAACCCTTTCAACCATGAACGGTCCTTCCCATGTTGGTTCAAATTTACCTCCTCTCTTGCGATGTGCAAGAATAGGTCTTCTAAGGATAAGAACCAAATCACCAACTCTAAAAGTCCTAGGGCGGACCAATTTTTCATGTGCTTGAATCATCTTGGCTTGATACAATTCCAAATTTTGTTGTGCTACCAATCGTTTTCCTTCCAAACTTTCTATTTCTTCGAGTCGTAATTTGACATTTTCTTCAGTAGTGATTTTGTTGGCAAGGACAACTCTGAGAGAAGGAAGTTGAACTTTTAAAGGTAACATAGCCTTTGACCCATACACAAGAGCGTAAGGTGTAGACTGGGTTGGAGTTTTGAATGTAGTTCTATAGGCCCATAAGGCTTCTAATAACTGCTCGTGCCAATTCCTTTTATTTCCATCCAAGGTCTTTTTTAGAATTTGGACGAGAGTCTTATTAAGAGCCTTGGCCAATCCATTAGCTCTTGGATAATAAATTGTAGAATAATGCCAATCAATTTCGTGTCTTCTGACAAAGTTATTGATCTTCGTGCTTTTGAATGCAAACCCGTTTGTCTGAAATAATTCTACGTGGTATTCTGAAACGATAGACAATTTGATTCTTGAAGAACTGTAAGACATGTTGTGCTTTTACTTCTCTTAAGGGTATCGCCTCTGCCCACTTTGAGAATTAATCAGTAGCGGCTAGAATGAACCGATGTCCCTTTGAAGATGGAGGGTCTATAAGACCCACCACATCTGCGCCCCAACATTCAAACGACCATGGCATAACTGTCGGGTGTAACACATTTGGGGGGTGGTGCAAGACCACTCCATGTACTTGGCATTGGTGACAACTTTTGTCAATTTTCATACAGTTGGTCATCATCGCGGGCCACAAAGTCTTGAGTGTACCTCTTTAATGATTTCTTGAGCTTCTGTAGCCTTCAAGCATCTTAACCACATTTGGTCGAAAGACCTTCGATAAAGAACATTATCTATTAAAGCATACGATAAGGCTCTCTTTTTTATTTGATATGCTACTGACTTATCATCTGGCAGCATTCCTATTTGTAAATATTCTGTGAAAGGTTGACGTCAGTCTTCTGCAGTTTCGGTGGTTGTCATTACTGTTTCTTCTTTACCCAATTTTTCCAAAGTTTCTACATCGATCTGGGACAAAACCTGAAGTCCTTAAACATTGATCTTAATTGAATCTTCTTGTGGACATGCAAATTCCTTGGCAAGTTTAGCCAAAGCATGGGCGAGAGTATTTTCTCCCCTTTGGATTTTGCATATTGTCACATTTGGAATCTGTTCTAATAACTTCATTGTATAACGATGATATTGTTCCAATTTAGGCTTCAAAATTCTGTATTGCCTAGCAACCTGTTGAATGATTAACTGTGAATCTTCGTAAAT
The DNA here is from genome assembly GCA_003013225.1 of Phalaenopsis aphrodite. Taxonomy (NCBI): domain Eukaryota; kingdom Viridiplantae; phylum Streptophyta; class Magnoliopsida; order Asparagales; family Orchidaceae; genus Phalaenopsis; species Phalaenopsis aphrodite. The sequence continues at coordinate 72,720 of NEWO01001401.1, read as the reverse complement.
GTTAATTTTAGTTATACCCATTGATATTGCTAATTGTAACCCTGTTATCATTGCTTTGTACTCTGCCTCGTTTTTCGTGCACGGTTCTGTCAGATGATAGGAATACCTTAACATCCTCTTTTCTGGTGCAATAAAGATCAATCCAATCCCCGCATTACCAGGTTTTATTACTTGTAATTCTTTATCTTTTTACGCTGAAGAAGCCCCATCAAAATATAGTTCCCAACGTCGAGTCTTGGAATTTTCCACATCCATTATCTGTTCATCTGACAAGTCATCATTAAGAGGGGAACTAGCCGGTAATGGGTGTGCTGCGAGGGAATCTGTTAGAATCTGTCCTTTCACAGTCCATAGTGGAACAAAAGTTATATAAAATTGTAATAATATCATGGTCCGTCTTGTTAATCTACCGAAAAGCATTGGTCGGGTCATTAAATATTGCAATGGATTAAACTTCGAGATAAGATTGACTTTGTGAGAAAGCATGTATTGACGGAGTTTATGAATTGCGAAGATTAAAGACAAATAGTGTTTCTCAATCGGAAGATATTTCATTTCCACTGGAATTAGAAGATGACTTAAGTAATAAAGAGCATTCTCTTTTCCTTCATCGTTGACTTGGGCTAAGAGAGCTTTGAGGGAGTCATCTAAAGCTGCGGTATAAAGTATTAAAGGTCTGCCCAAAATGGGCGCTGCCAAGACATGAGGTTTTGTTAGATATTGCTTAATGCTCTTAAAAGCATGTTGACATTTATCATCCCAAATAAGCTTTGCATCCTTTTTAGTTAACACGGAAAAAGGTTGACACCTTCCTGACAAATTAGAAATAAAGTGTCTCAAATATGCCAACCTCCCTTGAAAAGATCGTAACTGTTTTAAATTTTTAGGGGGTGGCATTTCCAAGATGGCTTTAATCTTACCCGGGTCAATCTCAATCCCGTGGTGACGAACAACAAACCCTAAAAATTTCTCAGAAGTCACACCGAATGCACACTTTAGGGGATTCATTTTAAGGTTAAATTGTCGTAACCGTTCAAAGACAATTCTCAAATCGTACAAATGATCTTCTTTATGTTTTCTTTTGATGACCAAATCATCCACATAACATTCTACCTGATTGTGAATGAGGTCATCAAAGATCCTTGTCATCGCTCATTGATATGTTGCATCAGCATTCTTCAATCCGAAAGGCATTACAGTATAACAATAAACTCCAATTGGCATTCAGAAAGCTGTAAATTCTTTATCTTTTGGAGCCATTTTTATTTGATTATACCCAGACGATCCATCCATGAAAGAGAAAATTTTATGAGATGATGCAATATCGACCATCAATTCTGGGAATGGAAGAGGAAACTTATCTTTCGGGCATGCTTTATTTAAATCTCTAAAGTCCATACAGATACGAATTTGCCCATTTTTCTTCTTAACTGGCACTATACTAGCCAACCATGTAGGATATTGTTCCTCCTGTATGAATTTAGCGTCTATTAACTTCTTGACTTTGTTGATAACTTGTTGTTCAATATCGAGACACATTCTTCTAGAAGCTTGCTTAACTGGAATAGCTGTAGGATCTAGGCCCAGTTTATGCACTGCAACTTCTGGCGCTAGTCCGGGCATTTCCTCATAACTCCAAGCGAAAAAATCTTTGAACCTGTCAACAGCTTAATCATATTCATAGATTCTTCTTGACCAAGTATAGAGCTAATAAAAATTGGCCTTGGCTCCTTTTCGGTAGCCAGGTTAATTTCTTGTAACTCATCTACTGTTGATTTAATCTCTTCTTCAAATTCAGGTGGGGCATCATCAATTGTAGATTCTTCATACTTGTTCAGAACTTCCAAACAATCTTTTTCATGTCCATTAGTAACAACTAAGCAAAATTCCGTATCATCAACATGCCCTACTGTGCCGAATCCAAGACCTTGCTTGGAATTAAAGGCTTGATTATCATTATTCCAAAGTGTCTCAAAGTATTGTGATTTATTTTTTGACCATTGCTTAGGTACCAGACCGCGCTGAGCAAGATTTTAAACACAAGGCGAATAACAATCAATAGGTAATTCCATTAATTCAGAAGAAAGCTCAACTTCTAGTTCTACATAGATTTCAGAACTAGAGGATGGGGAACCACGATGAAACTTAATTACTTTCATATCTGCACTATGTACCTCTTTGACCATCTGACCCTCAATTTTATTAGTAGAAATCGGGGTGAGGGCCATAGTTTGTACATAGCGATTAATCTGGTCGTACATTGAACCATAATCACGTTTCTCTTCGTCTTCTAAATCAATTTCAAAAAGAAGTTTCTTCTGGTTAATCGTCATTATGCTTTTCCTTTTTTTTTTATCTTCAGAACTGTCTTCCAAACTAATGTTGATAATTGGACTCTTTTGTTCAACAATTTTATCATTCCTTCCGCGACCTCGTCCCCGGCCTCGACCTCGGATACGAGTTTTAGAGGAACTCTCACCCTCTTGTTGTAAAGGGGTAATAAAAGATTGTTGAATCAGTATCGGATGACATTGCCTTTGCATATCTTCTGGACTCTTTACGTTTCTTGTAATATCACCTTGAAGCGTAACATTCTTTTTCGGAGGAGTATAGTAATTGACATCTTCATGAATCGAAAACGGTTGTAGATCTTCCGTTATACAATATTCTTGTCCTTCCAAACAATACTTTATGCGTTGGTGTAATGACGAAGGAACTAAACTATTCTCATGAATCCAGGGTCGGCCCAAGAGAGCATTGAAAGAAGTCTCAGAATCAATGATATGGAATTTTGCCGTTGTTCTAATTCTCCAATTCTCATCAGTAATGTAATTGATCCAAGAGCTCTTTCCCCTTTCTGGTTAAAGCCTCTTAACATCATCTTATCAACAGTCAATTGTTTTGCGTCTATGTCCAAATATGCCAAAGTCCGTAAACTCATTATATTAATGGATGCCCCTGGATCTACTAATACTCTAGAGAGCATGAAGTTGCCGATGTTGAAAGAAATATACAACGGACGATTATGATCAGCAGCCCCAAGTAGTAAATCATCATTTGTGAATGTTATTTTTTCTTGTTCTCTTAATGAACAATCCTCATCAGTGGAAGTACAAGCAAGTTGAACTAAACAAATTTCTAGATCTAGCAAAGCTTTTATTAAAGCCTCTCTCATTTCTTTTGATAGGATCAAGGCATCGTATATACTCAACTTAGCAGGTAATTTCCTAAGATGGGCTAGTACATTATAGTCCAACTTAATGGTTGTTTCCTCATCTCCTTTTTAGATAGGTGTTTCATCGATCGACGACACTGGATTATCCTGAATAATTGTTTGTTTCATTGCATCCTTTGGACCCATTCTCGGAGGTAATACTTTTCCACTTCTCAAATTTATTTCTGTCACCTCTTCTGAATCATGACTTGATTTTGGAATTGCCTCTACATGAGCTGGAGTAACTGATTCTTCTAGGATTCCTTCTAAATCCGAAGACTCCAACTCTATTGCAATCGGCGATCCATGAAATTCAAAAATGGGTGCATCTTCTTCTGAATCATAATCAATATCATCAATATTTTCTTTTGATTCACCGTCACATGTGTTAGACTCTATATGATTTGAGAAGCATCAAAAAGATTGAGATTAGTATCGGGATTAGGTGAGACATCCCCAATTATACCATCAACAGAAACAGTTAGAATGTAGCCAAAGTCCAATTCCATAGTATTACATGCTCCTGGTGGAGCAAAGAAGAAATCATACAAAGTTAGTGGCTTGAGAGATTTCTCTCCCAAATCCTTAGTAACTAATTTCGGATGATCGAGTTTGATTTCAAATTTCGGCTTTTCAATGGGTTTTTTAGTCTTCTTCGAATCTTCTTCTATCGTAATCGATAATATTGGCTTAACAGGTTCTCGATCTTGAATTGCAGCTTGTACTGAAGTATTCTGAATTTGATTCAGTAATTTCTTTGAAGACTTTGTCCAAACTGTATTCCACCCATCTTCAACTGCGTAAGGATTGATCGAAATAGTGGGATCGATCAGAACAGTATTGATTGAACCTTGTCAAGGTTCTTTCAAATACTCTTTCGGGATCGTTATGTTCCCGTCCTTGAAATTATATTGCAACCAATTCTTGAAAGAAAAGTAATTCTCCAGAGTATGTCCAATCATTCTATGATATGGGCAATATAATGGGTGATCCTTCTTATCAACCTCATCGGGCTTCTTTGGTTCTAACAAGCTGAATCCTAGTTTCTTGATCAGATTGCAAAACATTTTACCAACTGCTTCATCTTTAAAGGGGTATACTCTGTTCAAACGCTCTGTCAGGGTTGGAATCGATCTATTATTTGCCTGATAAGTCGTCTATTAGGATGATTGTGTACGATATTGCTGAGGAGGCTGATGGCTCGGTTGTGGTTGTTCAACTTTTATCTCCAATGGCTACTTACCCTTATCAATAGTCGCAACAGTCTTGAACTTTTCCTCAAAAACTTTTATGGGTTTCTATTTTTTAAATTTCTCAATGAAACTAAGTTGTTTCACTTCCTCTTGAAGACTCCTGACATTACTGAGTAATTTCTTAAAAGTTTTAATCGTGAATCCCTTGAGGAGGAAAGCAATTGGTCCACGAATACTCTTTAACAGGATTTTTATCACATGTTGTTCTTGAAGTTGCGGTTCACATTTCATGCTTAGATTCCTCCAACGTAGATTGTAATTCAATAGAGTTTCATATGTTCTTTGTTTCTCGATCAATAAATCACCAACAGTGATATGGTGTCGAGCCCCGACAAATCGTTTAATGAAGAGATTTTCTAATTCTGCAAACATTTTAATGGAACCATTTGGTAATTCTGCATACCAATCAAATGCCACTCCTGATAGGCTACTAACGAACTATCGGAAGAGTAGAGCATCATTTCCCCCTGCATTGCAACAACTGGCGCAAAAATGTACCACATGTTGTCGAGGGTTTCATGTTCCATCAAAAGTTTTAAATAGAGGTGGTACAAAACCCTTGGGATATTGCACGACATCAAATTCCTTAGGATATGGTCTACCTCTCAGAATTGATGCACCGCCTTTAGATTGTATCAAGGTTTCTTTCACCTGCTGTTCTATCATACTTTTAATGTCCTTCTCTGGTATCAAATTCTGGACATGATGTTTCTTACCCTATTATTCTTTATTAACAAAAGTGGATTCCTTTTTATTATCATTGATCTGTACCATGTCCGGTTGGTTTACCTCAACAGACACTCTCTTTGGAGACTGTGGCTGGCTTTGTAAAGTCATAATAAAAGCCATCATTTCTTCCAATTTTTCTTTCATGTACTCCATCTGCTCATCTTTTTGCTGAATAATCTTTTGCAATATTTCGACAGCACTCTCCTCTCCTGGTGCCTCTCGTAAGGATGAAGATGCTCGGGTTTCCATCACATTTATCTTGGCGAAATCTTCATCCATATAATCAATCAAATCCTCTTCATCATCCAATTCATCTTCTCTTTCTTTAGAAAACTGCTTAATGTTTTTTCTGAGCTTTTCCAACTTTATCTCAATTGGGTCTTTTTTAGACACCTTAGGATTAGTCTATGACAACTGACAAGCAACGTTTTCAACGACAATTGCAGTGGGCAACACATCACATGTGGAATTTTCTCTGGAATTTTCCATCATGGGCTCTTCCGTATGTGTTGGTTCAACGACCTTAGGTCGCCACACCATCTTCTCAAATACAAGTATCTTGGGGTCGAGTGACTTATTGGTGACATACATATGCTGAGAATCGGTGGGCCCCCTAGTGTCTGAACCAGACACTTTACCAGGTAATCTCTTACTGTTCCTTGATCTTTCTTACCATGGTAAGGGCTTATCCTGTACCCTCGGTACACTTATTCTTGGCCCAAGACAATATTTAATGGGTTTTTATCCCCTAAAATTCGGGGAAAGAATGGCGGTAGGAGTGACGGCGACAGAAATGAGAGGAACACGGGCTCCCAAACGTTGTCTGACAGGAATCCTGGGCGGTTGTGGAGTGGCTGATGCGGAACTTAAATGACAATCATCTGAACGGACTTTCCGAGAGGTTTACAGAAGCAAAACTTCTCGCCTTCTCTCAAATTTCTTTGCAGGCTACGAAACAAACCTATCATTCTTCAGTATCTATCTCCTCATTTGGGGTGACACAGCGCATCCCATCCTGTTGAGGATTTCATCAACTGAACATCTTTCTTTCTTTATCAGCTTCTCAAAAACTATACAAACTCGCGTTAATGGTACGAATCCTTTCGTCTTTACTTGATTATTATGGTGATAGAATTAAGACGGTGCAGCAGCGATCTTCTAGACATCTTCTTCATCAAGAGTAGCAGATAGTGGATGAAACCTGCTTCCTCTTAAGAGATGGGAGCTCTCGGGTAATCCAATTTCTTCATCTTCATCCAAGGAAATCGAGGCAACAACCTCGGCAACTTTCACTTTCTTGATCTTAGCTATTCTCCAGTTCTTGTTCCTTCTCTGAGTTCTGGTCAGAGGTGCAGATCTCAAATTAGACCCTATTTCAAACACAGAAGGTGCCGTCAAGAACGTCGAACCCTCCACAACGACAGACTCATCATCTACCTGAATCTCCTTCCCTTTAAGTCGAGCGGGGTAAGTGACAGGTGCAGTGACTAGAGCGGCGAGGGTAGTAGCAGTTGTCTCCATGATATTCTTGATAATTTAGCAATCTTTGTAATAGTAGAGATGTTCTTCTCAGTTGACACCCTTTTCAAAGGTGGGAACTCATGTGTCAACTTTAGGTTGAATTCCACTATGGGCTCCATCATTTCAGAAATTTTATTTCTCAGTACAGCGACGGTAATGTCTCCAAACTTAATGCCAGTATTGTCGAATCCTTGTCCAAAGAGAATGACAGCTCCATCAGGCAGCTCGTTCTTGTTTACAACCATGTTCATTCTAGTGTCGAAGAAGAATATCAACTTTGGTGTAGTCATTTTCTGTAATTACAATTTTTCAGAAATTAGACTCACGATGCTTGTCGTCATAGTTGCAACAATTTATGACGATTATCTTGAATCAAATCAAATCATTTAACTGGGCGTCTCTTTCGAGACTTATCCAAACAAATTTCTTTATATATACATCTTAAGTTTTATTTATAGGTTTTAAGTAATCAAATCAAACTGTCATAAATAAAGGAAAGAGTAGGATGTGTAGGATATGTGTTCGTGATTTAAAGAGAAAGCTCTCTCAAACCAAATTCACTCCTATGAATCGTCTCCTAACATCTCACACCTATTGGGAATCCATTATATTTAGAATTTAAAGATTCCTGAACCTTTCTGTTTATGGGTGGTTAAACAGTGGCTCCAGGATCAAAGGAGTTGACAATACCTACTCAAGGAAGAAATGAGTGAAGTACGTCAACAAAAAATGATAGTTTGACCCATTAGGGGTATGGGCACACTACCGATTTTTGAATGCAAAACCTCATGATCGAAATGGAGAGAGGAACTATCCCTAGCAGAGTCGCCAGATATTGTCGGCTATTTTTCTTTCGAAAATAAGATTTTAAAATTAAAATTTGGAATTTAATATATATATATATAATGTAATTTTAATTTTGTGAAAATGATATCTTTTTATTTTGAAAAAAAATGATGAGACTGAGTAGACCTCATATATCTAATAGTTTAAACAGTTGAGCACGATACCATAAATGATATATCATCTTGAAGGTTTGACATATCACTTATTGGTAGGTTTAACTATCTAAACTTAAAACTTTATGACTCTATTTTGGTCAGCGAAATTTATAGCCGACAAATTCCCCTATCTAATATACAAATTAGATAGGGTTTAGATTAATCTGGGTTCTTAAATTCCATATAGGAGAAAGCCCCTATAGTTAATTACATCTTAGACAACCGAAGTCACACAAGAAAACTCTCAATAATGATCAGAGGTTTTGTCTTCAAGAATTCAACATTCAAGTTTCCATGATTGTTCATAGAAAAAGTCAAATGGGATAGGTTCAAATTGGAACAGTTTTTTTTTAGAATTCAAAGGAACAAAAAGTAGGAGATGTCGAAGATACTGAATAAGATTCAGTGACATCTCAAACTAATCTATGGTTTGACTTTACATCTTTGAAAGAGAAATTATTTGATGTTTCAGTCCTACAAATTATTTAGATGTTCGGGACTTGTATCTGCACGTCATATGCAAATAGTTCGAGAAAATGTAAGGATTTATGTCGTACCAGACGACGACTTCGGAATGCTTAAAAGGTTTAGGACTTATATCGTACGATATAAAAATCGTAGAAAGTCCTAAAAGATAATGTGAGGATTTACGTCGTGCCAAACGAACAACCTCAACATCCTATAAGTATGTTATTTAAATCTATCAAGGTTTTGATAAGCTCATCCTTCAGTCTTTGGTAGTTGTCTCGACCATTGTCCGGAGATGAATCGTCAACCGACCACGTCGTCATCTCATTCTGAGAAGATGAGAGAGAGAAGAGAAAATAATAAAAAAACCATGCCACGAACGGCCTATCCTAGGGGATTGCACAAGCATACTAGAAAGATAGCAACTAAAGCATGAATACTGGTAAATGTATACAGTACAAAAAAGAAAAAAAGAAGAGGCTATGTTGTAAGATGCGGTAAGAAAATGCATGGGACATGTAACAAAGTATAATATAGTACAAAGTAAAAAGAAGTATGCTGAAAGTAAAGTACGAAAGTCAAATAAATAAAGGCGTACCTGATCAAATTCTGCTAAAGCTTCAAAACAGATTGCAATTGTATGATATAAATAGATTAGGTAAACATTTGCAGATTATAAAAGAAAGATTAAATGACGAGCATATGAAGGTTTTAGGATGGGATATTAGATCTAAATTTGGGGATAGGCTCAGACTAGATCTCTTTTCTCTCTATCTCGATCCCACAGACAACTAATATGTCGAGGTCAACCTATCAACATCAACAGAGGCCACCAACAAATCACCTGTATAATCAGACAGTCTTAAATCCCGTCGTTTAGTATATATGCGAACGGAGTAGTATATGAACTCCTCAAAGTGCAGTGCACCCATACATGAAATGTAGTATCTGAAATTATCAACATGCAGTACATGTGCCTATGAAATGTAATATTTATCGTGTATGGCGTAGTGTGTGAACTATATAGTGTGTATGAGTGTAATATCTATTTTTTTTTGTGCAAGTGTGATATCTGTGTGAAACCCGTAGTATCTATACATAATATGTAATATCTTTCATGCAGGGTGTAGTGTGTGGATATAGTGTCTGCAGTATATATAAAAAAAAAGGTGATATGATAATATCTAGATCCATCAAATAAAGATATATGGTGTGCAAGATGTATTATGTGATGTATGAAATGTATGTGTAGGTGATATCCAATGTATGCATGTATTAGTCAGGATATGGTATCTACAGTGTAGTTTCGTATTTGTTCTTTCGTGAGTGTGATTCCTGTGCAGTGTTCGTAGTATATGTTCTTTCGTGAGTGTAGTATTCGTAGTATCTGTTCTTTTGTCAGTACCGATTCTCGAAACATTTGAAAAAGGGTTAAAGTTGTTAATAATCTAGGGGTGAAAGGGCATCGCACTAATTGAATATTGATTTTATTTTTCAGCAATAAACTAGCTGTTCAATGGTTCTCTTGCAGCATTGCCTGTTACCCCTCATCTCAAAATAATAGGCCACCTCAATATTTCATATTCTCACCCAACAAGATTTTGTACATTCCATACAGAAAAAAAGAGAGAGGTATTCATTTAAGCATTTCTATAGCATCTACATCTCACTTTTAAGATTAAATTGTGAAACTTTGCATATGATTATTGCATATCCCATTAAATTTTCCAAATGAAAATAAAGATTATAGCATTTTTTTAAGTTAAATCTCAAAGTTAAAAAAAATGGTTTTCAACATATTCTCAAACGAATGGCAGCAAAAGGGACAAAATTCTGGTTTCAGATGTATGTCTCAAATCATAAAAATGAATTCCAATAAGTATTTGAACAAGGGAAACAACAAGAAGCATCAAAACCGAGCCTCAAACATATGCATTCGAACCATAAAAGTAAATTCCGCCAAGTGTTTGAATAAGGGGAAATAAATCGAGCCCCAAGTATATATATCCAAGCCATAAAGTAAATTCCAACATGTGTTTGAATAAGGGAAATAAAGAAGGAGTAAAACCGAACCCCACATGAGTCTCAAGTAATAAAAGTGGTCTTCAACATGTATTTGGACAAAGGAAGTAAAGAGAGCAAAAACCCAGCCCCCATACAACTACTCAAAGTATCAAAACATTTTTCAATATTCATACTCGAATAAAGGGGTAGCAAGAAGTAAAACTGAGTTACCAATACTGACTACTCAAAGCATAAAAATGATTTCCATCATGTGTTTAAACAAAGAGAAGCAAAGAGAGCAAAACTGAGCTCCACAAATCACCTTCAAGTTACTCAAAATAATTTCCAGTAAATGTTTAAACAAAGAGGAGCAAAGAGAGCAAAATCGAGCCCCAAAAATCCTCTTCAAGTCCTAAAAAAGTGATTTCCATCAAATATTCAAACAAAGAGAAGTGAAGGGAGAAAAATAGAGCCTCACAAAGACTTCTCATGGCATAGAGAAATGATTTCCATCATATACTTAAACAAAGAGAAGCAAAGAGAGCAAAATCGAGCCCCACAAATCCTCCTCAAATCATTCAAAATAATTTCCATCGAATGTTTAAACAAAGAGGAGCAAAGAGAGAAAAACCGAGCCCTACAAAGACTTCTCAAGTCATTCAACATAATTTCCATCAAATGTTTAAACAAAGAGGAGCAAAGAGAGCAAAACCGAGCTTCACAAATCCTCTTCAAGTCCTAAAAAGTAGTTTCCATCATATATTTAAACAAAGAGAAGCAAAGAGAGCTAAACTGAGCCCCATAAATCCTCCTCAAGTCATTCAAAATAATTTTCATCAAATGTTTAAACAAAGATGAGCAAAGAGAGCAAAACTGAGCTTCACAAATCCTCTTCAAGTCCTAAAAAGTGGTTTCCATCATATATTTGAACAAAGAGAAGCAAAGAGAGCAAAACCGAGCCCTACAAAGACTTCTCAAGGCATTCAAAAATAATTTCCATCATATATTTAAACAAAGAGAAGCAAAGAGAGCAAAACCGAGCCCCACAAATCCTCCTCAGGCATTCAAAAATAATTTCAATCATATATTTAAACAAAGAGAAGCAAAGAGAGCAAAATCGAGCCCTCAAATCCTCCTCAAGGCATATAAAAATGATTTCCATCATATAATTAAATAAAGAGGTGCAAAGAGAACAAAACCACAACTCTAAATTAATTTGCAAAACTAAAGAAAGGCCTCCAATATATTTATTTGTATCTCCAACATGTATATTCACATAGAGGCAACAAGAAGCATAAACAACCAACCTTCTCAAAATTGATCAGAATTATAAAATAGATTCCAAAATCTTTACTTGAATAGAGGCAGTGAGAAGAACAAAAAGATGAGCCTCGAAATTGATTCTCCATAACCGAAAATATTTCTAATATATGCATTCAAACAAGGCAGCAAGGAGAGCAAGAATCTAGCTCCAAATAAATTCTCAAGAACCAAAATATAAACTGCTATACCTTTTGAATGAAAATAACAAAAGATTTGGGAGAATGAACTCTTAATTTTTATTTTAAAAAAAGTTAAAAGAACATAGCCATTAAACATATTCGAATTAGAGTAGCATCAAAGTAAGTGGCTATAAACATTTTCATCAAGCTAGAAAACTTCTCCACAGTATATTCGAATGAGGCAACAAAAATAATGGAATCGCAGCATCAAGCCGTTAAAAGCAGATTTAAAACCATCCATATCTCAAATTAATAATCTCTAACCTGAATTCCTTGCTAGCTTAAGAAGGGAGAGGGTGGAGAAAAGATTGCAGGAGAGAACACTTCCAAAAAAATCGCAGCACTATATTTCTCTAAAGCCTTAAAAAGAAATAGCATACCATCTTCTCCTCCCATGGGGAATTTATAGGTAGAGATGAGAGGATGGCTCACCGACAGTGAGCATAGGGACGGTGAGGAGAATCACCCACGAAGAGTGAAAAAGATCCAGCGAGATTCAAAATAGGTAGGTTATCAGACTCGTTTAGGCGGGAAGTTCGTTACAACAGGCTACCGGTGAGGCTACCGACGATGAAGGCTCGGAAAGGGAAGGGATGACACACAAACTAGCAAGGGACTCCACGGTTCGGCTAGGTAAATTAAGAGAGACACAAGGGAGAAGTAAGAATTAGGTTTTAAAGATTATTTTTTATAAAAAAACTTTATAAAATATATATATATATATATATTTTTAAAGAAAAATTTAATAAAATATTAAATCTTGTGTGATCCACTCATGCTTGGAGCCCTGACAAAATGGGTGTCCTCCCTAGCTATAATTGACATCTCAGACGCAATAGCACAGTCTATTTCATCATCCGGAGTCATCTGGACAAAGTCATTGACGATCGTGCCAAATTAAATTCGATTCGCGTGTGACACGACAAACGAAATTATTTTGGCCCGACCGGAGTCGTTTAACGAGTAAGATGAAAATATTGACATGTCTTCGCATAAGCAACAACCAAAGTCAAATACAACGCTCGCAGTGGCAAGTCAAACAACGCACGCCCCACGATGTCCACCTACGTCTTTTAAATTTCTATAGGAGCTCAACTTGAGCTTCAATATGTCGACTTTTCGATCGATTCAATTGAATATTGAGGATCTGAAACTGTCCATATGAAACTGCAAAGAGCAAAGAAATGGCTTGAATTTCAAAGGGGTGTGGGTCCCAATCTAGTCTTCTAAGTGAGTCAAAATAGGGAAATCTTAAGGCTAGATCCTAAGGTATCTAGAGAAGGGGAAAAGAAGACATCCAAAATGAGGTCAACATGAGTCACAATGCTTTCCTCCTCAATGTAGCGGATATTTTCCTCGTCACCTCTTAAATTGGATGTGAGTCCCAGTGCTTTCCTTCATAACATGATCAATATATTTTTCCACTACCACCTGAGTTGGATGTGAGTCCCAGAGCTTTCCTCCTCAATGTAATAGATATTTTCCTCATCACCTCTTAGGTTGGATGTGAGTCCCAGTGCTTTCCTTCCTAACGTGATCAATATGTTTTCCCGCTACCGCTTGAGTTGGATGTAAGTCACAACACTTTCCTCTTCAATGTAACACATATTTTCCCGCTACCTCCTGAGTTGGATGTGAGTCACAACGCTTTCCTCCTCAATGTAGCAGATATTTCCTTGTCAACTCTTAGGTTGGATGTGAGTCACAGTGCTTTCCTTCCTAACGTGATCGATATATTTTTTCGCTACCACTTGAGTTGGATGTAAGTCATAGNGTGATCGATATATTTTTTCGCTACCACTTGAGTTGGATGTAAGTCATAGTTCTTTCCTCCTCAATGTAACAAATATTTTCCCACTACCTCTTGAGTTGGATGTGAGTCGCTGCGCTTTCCTCCTCAATGTAGCAGATATTTTCCTCATCACCTCTTAGGTTGGATGTGAGTCCCAGTGCTTTCCTTTCTAACGCGATCAATATATTTTCCCACTTCCACTTCAGTTGGATGCGAGTCCCGGAGCTTTCCTCCTCAACGCAGCAGATATTTTCCACATCATCTCTTAGGTTGGATGTGAGTCCCAGTGCTTTCCTTCCTAACGTGACCAATATATTTTCCTACTACCACTTGAGTTGGATGTAAGTCCCAGAGCTTTTCTCCTCAATGTATTAGATATTTTCCTCGTCGCCTCTTAGGTTGGATGTGAGTCCTAGTGCTTTCCTTCCTAACGTGATCGATATATTTTCCCACTACCACTTGAGTTGGATGTGAGTCACAGCGCTTTCCTCCTCAATGCAGCAAATATTTTCCTCGTCACCTCTTAGGTTGGATGTGAGTCCTAGTGTTTTCCTCCCTAATGTGATCAATATATTTTTCCTCTACCGCTTGTGTTGGATGTGAGTCTCGGCTCTTTCCTCCTCAACATAGCAGATATTTTCTTTGTCACCTCTTGGGTTGGATGTGAGACCTAGTGCTTTCCTTCCTAACGTGACATATATATTCTCCTTGTCACATGTCAGTTCGAATATAACTCCCCAATGATAACTCGAACTGGTATAGTCATTACTTTCTGGCGTAATATCCTTAATGGTTGTCATCTTCTACACTGTTGTTATCTTTTTGAGTAGGATGTGAGCCTCTGTGCCTTCCATCTCGATTCGCTCCTCCCACACATCCCTATTCTTTGAAATTATCATTGTTAAAATCAAAATTAAACACTGAATTTGGAATCGAGTCCCCGCCTCAATTGTCAATTTTCCCAACGGTCGTTTGCAGAGTCTCTTTACTTTTCCCCAACAGAGAGTATATGTTGCTCCTTGACGGAAACAATTGTTACTCTATTCTACACTACTTCAGACTCTGTTGACTTAGGAGTTTATATTGGTTTTTTTTCTCTTATCGGTTAACGCTAATACGCGCGGTGTGCTTGCCCAACACACCACATCTATTGGGGGTCCATTTGTTGACCCCACTTTTTGTTGAGGTTTAGTTTTTTTGCTTTAGTAGCCTAAGGCCTAGCCATAGGACTTTCCAAATGACTATTCTTAGAAAACTAGAAAAGGAACCCTCACCATTAGAAATTCCAAACTCTTCTCTACTCAACTTAAAGATCCACATATTGGTCCTAACCTCCAACACTTAGTAGATGGGGTCATTATGAGGGAACTCAAGATGGACCTTAGGATTAACCGTGGGTCTTGGTCTAAGGCTCAAGGTACATACATGCACTCACTCTCACTCACAATCACTCACAATCCTAAACTTAAACTTCTAGGCTTTGGTCCCTTGATACTTTTGGGAGACTCATGTAGGTGGTCCCCTAAACCCACTAGCCCTAGGCTAGGGTTTAGCTAAGATCACTACATAGAGGACCCAAAATGGGGTTTCCATTGGTCCATGGCTTATTTATGGTGGTTGACACTCCAACTTTACAAAGATACCCAACCTAGCCTTTTGCCCCTAAACTCCCCCAAATTACCTAGATACCCTTGGGACCCCAAATTTGGCCAAAATTCCCAAATTTACCCAATATACCCAAATTTCTTCAAAAATCATTTCAAACACCTTGAAAAAATCCAAACTACCCAAAATCACCAAAATTGCCAAATTACCAAAATACCCATCCTTTGCCCAAAATTCTAAAAATTCCAAAATAAATCTTAAAAATTCCCAAAACCTCCAAATTATTTCCAATTTCATTTTCCTCAACTACCACATGACCCAATTTGTCCAATTTGACAATCTTTGACCAAAACCCCCAAGTTGCCTTTTAAAGACCTATTTTTCCCCAAATCTACCTTAAATATCTATTAAATTTGCCTCAATTTCAATTCTAAACTCAAATTTACCCTTGATATGACCAATCTAAACCAAATCCAAGCCCAATTGGTCCATCATTTGAGCCCAATTTTGATTTAGATCAAAGCCCCAATTTTGGCCACATGACCTAATCTCATCAAATTGAATGCCTTAATCTCAAAATTGGAACCCAATTTATGTTGAAAACTCTTCATGAGATCCCTATTTACCACTAACAATAATCAATTTAGACCTGACCCATGGCTAGCCCAACCTAGACCCAAACCTAGCCCAATATGCCCAAATTGATCAAATTTCAAAATTCCTCCAAATTGACTATCCAAACTCAAAACCACTTTCATCCTTCACCAAAGTTGTTCCTTATGATCATATACACCAAATGAAACATTTATTTGGGCCAATTAACATGGCTAGCCTAGCCCAAACCCAATTTTTGGTCATTTGCACTCACTTGGACCCATGCATTAAATGTGGCCTAACCACCCTAAATCCATCAAATTAACTCCAACAAATCCATTAGTTGGACCCTAAGATTGAGCCAAAAACCATCTAACCCAAGCTAGATGATCCATGGACCAAGGGTCTCTCAAATTAAGGGATTTGATTTCCATTTTTTCTTAGGCTTAAAATATCTTTGCCAAAACAATACCTCATTGCATTAATTTGCTGCGACATATTCCCGTGGGTTCCCTGAGCTCCTAGCCACCTCCCCCTGCCATGGCCGGTCGGTTTACTCACTGGAGAAGCCAAAATCAAGGGCCATCCCTTCTTGAATTTCACCCAAATCAAACCCAGAGGCCATCTCACTTAAATCAAATGATAGAGCTCCTCTGCCCTCCACCTAAGCATCACAATACACCCAAACATTGGCCCTGAGAGCCACCCTTAACCATTTTTATAAAAACTCACCTCCACGACCATGGGAGGTGTGCTCAAATTTCTTCTGAGAGACTTCCCCAAATTGATCCCAAAGCCTCTTTAAGATCTCCTCAGTGCAATCCAACCCCCACATTGCCCTAAATGCCCTTACCGGAGCCCAATTTTGAGCTTGATTCTCTGCTTAAAACTAGGAAAGTGCTCATTACACTCCTACAGTCCACAAAAATCAAATTAAGCTCACCCACACCATCACCATAGTGAGAGAAAGAAAAGCTCCATCAAATTCCCCTTCCACAGGGCCTTTAGCATAGCTCTAGACCAACACCTGAAATCAGGCTTGGTCGAATTTCTATCTAAGCTTTACACCATGAACATAGGCTTAATACCTTGCCTCCTTGGACAAAAATGAATGTGTCGAGCATATCTGATCGAAGCTTCCCTTCTTAGAGCCAAGGTATTGAACCTCTACTCTTCTCGAGCCTATTTTGATTTTCCATTTGATTAGGCTTAATTTAATTGCATGATTACCATATGAATATGTTTGTCTCACTTAAACGAGTCCATATGATCAAACCTAAAGTGAATTGGTTGAGTCTAGGCCGAGATCTTACGATTTTTGTGTGGACGGTCACGAGATCACTCTATTGGGGACGATGAAGGGGAGTCGTTTGATCGCGCGTGTATCAGATGGACGAAGGAGATCAAGCCAGACATCGCTTCCTTACATGAACCTCGGGAGGAGTCAACAACTACATGGATGGAGGCATCCAACCAGAGCGCACCACACGTGCCTTCGGAGCTACCGAGGATACAGTCAGCGCCGCACATTTAAATAGAAAAATAGGGATTTTCTTAATTAAATAAATAGCCCTAGCTTTAAAAATTCATATCTTGGTGTAGAAAAATCATAAAAATAAAATAAAAATACCCTCTTGCTCAGTGAACAGATGAGAATAATGTGGAGATAATTTTAAGTCCACGTGATGCATATTTTATTTTTAATTAATTAAACACTGATTTGAATGTTTTGATTCTCCATGCATATAGGCATATCACCATGGATTGAAATTTTAACATGTTGTTACCTCTATCTTAGGGGATATCTTCTAATTTTTTTAAAGTCAGAGGAGGTCCCTAGACACAGATCCATATTTTTCAAGTTTATGTCTATTATTTGCATAAATTAATCATGATAGTTAGCATGTTGCTTAGAAAACTTCAAGAAAATTTTGGAGGGTTCACTATGACCAGAGGACCCCTTGGAAATAATTTCATGAGTTAAGTCATTAAGAATGCATTTAATCTTCACCAACTCTAAAACACAAAGAAAATTAATTTTGGGCAACATAAACATCTAAATGACTTGATTTTTGATCTCTACTGTTATTTAGGATCTAGAGAACTCACCATAAAATATTCAAAGTATTTTGAGTCCATTTGATGACCTAAATTGATTTTTCAAGATAAATATCATTTTGGCACTTAAATGATTTTTTTAAAATAAAAAAATAACTAAAAAATTTATAAAACTTGGTTTTTGGAGTTCTCTGTGATTAGAGGAATTTTATAAAAGTAAATTTGAAGTAAAAAAAAATCATTTTTAGCCTATTTTAAATATTTAAAGTAAATAAAAAATGATAAAAACCA
>NEWO01001401.1:17317-28399 GCA_003013225.1 Phalaenopsis aphrodite | reverse complement strand
TGGAAAAGAAGTGGAAATAAGAGTACAGAAAGAAACAGAAACTAAAAAAGAGAAAGTGGATAGATAAAAAGAAAAGGATCGTGATTAACCAGATTCAGAATATCCACTTACACCAATGAAAATTACTGTGGAGAAACCTCCACCACCGTTTCCTTGAAGATTGAAGCAACACAAAAAGGATAAACAATTTTCCAAGTTTATAGAAATTCTTAAGAAATTAATGAGAAATATTCCTTTCATAGAAGCTTTAGAGCAAATGCCCAATTATGTGAAGTTTATGAAAGATATTTTTAACAAGAAAAGGAAGTTCACTAATAGTGAGACTGTTGCACTTAACGAACAGTGTAGTGCGGTTATTCAAAAAAAGCTTCCTGAAAAATTAAAAGATCCAGGTAGTTTCACTATACTGAGTGCTATCGGTGAAAGATTTTATGGAAGAGCTTTATGTGATTTGGGAGCCAACATTAATCTTATGCCTCTATCAATTTTCAAAAGATTAGGATTAGGAGAAGTCTCACGTACTTCTGTAACTCTTCAGTTAGCGGATCGTTCAGTTACTTATCTTAAGAGAGTCATAGAAGATGTGTTAGTAAAAGTTGATAAATTTATCTTTCTTGTGGATTTTATTGTTTTATATATGGAGGAAGATAAAGAAATACCTATAATTTTAAGGAGACCTTTTTTAGCTACTGGAAGGGCTATGATAGATGTTAAAAAGAGAGAATTAACTATGAGAGTTAACGATCAAGAAATGACTTTTAAATTGCGAAATCTATGAAATACCATGCTAGTGAAAGAGATAATGAATGTTTTCGCATGGAAATTAGTGAACGTGTATTGAACGAGCATTTTAAAGAATATTTTGAAGAGAAAAAAGATTTTGAAGAAAAAGATGAAGTTATTTTGGATGAAATATAAAATGAAGTATTAGATTATGTTCAGGAAAAATTTGAGATGTTGGATATTACAAGAAATGTTGATAAGAATCTAGTTCTATCAATTATAAAACCACCTGAACTTGAGTTGAAAATATTGCCTAACCACTTGAAGATGTGTTTTTGGGAAACTCATCTACATTACCTGTTATTATATCTTCAAAGTTAAAAGATTTGTAAGAGCGAAGACTTTTGGATACATTAAAAAGATATAAGAAAGCTTTTGGTTGACCTTAGTTAATATTAAAGGAATCATTCCTTTGATCTGTATGCACAGAATTATACTGGATGAACAATATAAACCAAGAGTTGATCCACAAAGGAGATTAAACCCGATGATGAATGAAGTAGTCAAGAAAGAAATTTTAAAATGATTGGACACTGGAATTACATATCCTATTTTGAACAGTGCTTGGGTTAGTCCAATTTATTGTGTTCGTAAGAAAGGAGGGGCGACTGCTACAGCACAAGAGAATAATGAATTAATACTTATTAGACAAGTTATTGGGTGGTGTATTTGCATTGATTATAGAAAATTAAACACTGCCACTATGAAAGATCACTTCCCTTTACCATTTTTAGACCAAAAAGTGGATAGGCTTGCTGGGCACAAATATTTTTAATTTTTAGATGGATATACCAGCTACCATCAAATTCATATTGCTCCTGAGGTTCAAGAAAAGACAACATTTACTAGTCCTTTTAGAACTTTTTCTTTTTGAAGAATGTCTATTGAATTATGTAATGCACTTGCAACATTCTAGAGATGTATGATGTCTATATTTAGTAAGTTAATTGATGATGGAATAGAAGTGTTTATGGATGACTTCTCTATTTTTGGAACATCATTTAACGCATGCTTAAATTATCTTGAAAAAGTTTTGGAGTTATGTGAAAGAACTAATTTAGTTCTAAATTGGGAAAAATTTCAATTTATGGTTATAGGAGGAATTGTGTTAGGGCATAAAATTTTGGAAAATGGTATGGAAGTAGACCTTGCAAAAATTCAAGTTATATCTAAATTAACACGTCCTACTAATGTAAGAGGGGTTAGAAGTTTTCTTGGACATGTTGATTTTTACAGGCGTTATATTAAAGATTTTTCACAAATTACCAAACCTCTATGCCAACTTTTAGAAAAGGACAAGAAATTTGAGTTTACTGAAGACTGTTTAAATGTCTTTGAGTTAATAAATGAAAAGACAATCACAACCCCGATAATAGTTTCACCTAACTGGGAGAAACCATTCAAACTGATGTATGATGCTAGTGATTATGCTATTGGAGCTGTTCTTGGACAAAGGTATGATAAGATCTTTAAAGTTACATACTACGCTAGTAAAACTCTTAACAATGCTCAAATTAACTATACTGTTACTGAAAACGAATTACTAGCTATTGTGTATGCTTTTGACAAATTCAAATCTTATTTAATTGAGACTAAATGTGTTGTGCACACTGATTACTCTACTATTTAAAATCTGATGCAAAAGAAGGATGTTAAACCAAGGTTAATTAGATGGATACTTTTGATGCAAGAATTTGATTTTGTGGTTATTGATAGAAAGAGAATTGATAATCAAATTGTTGATCATTTGTTGAGATTAGAATATCATGAAATATCTGACACCGATAATAAAATTATGGATAGTTTCCCTGATGAACAACTCTATAATATTAATGAGTGGAAAATACCATGGTATGCTGATATTGTTAATTATATTATAAGTGATATTTTGCCACCTATGCTGACATTGTAACAACAAAGAAAATTTATTCATGACGTGAAAGCATATTTTTTGGATGAGCCTTATTTATAAAAATAATGTAAGGATCTTATTATGAGAAAATGTGTACCTTATGAAGAAACTGAACTAATTATTCATAAATGTCATGATTCTGAATTTGGAGGACATTTTGGAACTGATAAAACTGCTTATAAAATTTTACAAGCTGGATTCTATTGGCATACTCACTTTAGAGATGTTTGCAGATACATAATAACTTTTGATCGATGCGAACGAGTAGGAAATATTTCTAGAAGAAATGAAATGCCTCTAAATTTTATGTTAAAAGTTGAGATCTTTGATATTTGGGGATTGGATTTCATGGGACCATTTATTCCTTCATCTAGGAACTTATACATATTAGTTGTGGTAGAATACGTTTCAAAGTGGATTGAAGCACAAGCTTTACCTTGTTGTGACACTAAAAGTGTTTCAAGATTTTTAATAAAAAAATAGTTTCACTAGATACGGAATGCCGAGAGTGATTATCACTGACGGAGGATCCCATTTCAGGAATAAATACATTCAGAGATTGGCAGAAAAGTTTAATGTTATTCATAGAATCTCTACTTCTTATCACCCTCGGAAAAGTGGGTTAGCTGAAGTTTCTAATAGAGGGATTAAACAAATACTGGAGAAGACTGTAAATCCTAGTAGAGTAGATTGGTCTACTAGACTGGATACTGCATTATGCACTTACAAGACTACCTATACAACTCCTATTGGAATGACTCCTTACAGACTGATTTTTGGAAAGGCTTGTCACTTACCAGTAGAATTGGAGCATAAAGCATGCTGGGCAATTAAGGAATTCAATTATAATTTAAAAGATGCTGGTGAGAAGAGATTGTTACAAATGAATGAAATAGAAAAATTAAGAAATAAATCTTATGATAACAACATAATTTATAAGGAGAAACTAAAGTTATGGCATGATCGGAAGATTAACCAAGAGAATTTTGAACCAGGACAAGAAGTTTTGATTTACAATACAAGACTAAAGTTATTTCCTGGGAAACTGAAGTCTCGTTGGTTAGGACCCTTTACTGTGACTCAAGTTTATACTTACGGAGCTGTTGAAATTGAAGATCAAGAAATTGGGAATAGATTTAAAGTAAATCGACACAGATTAAAACCGTATTTTGAGGGTAAAAGACCAAATTTTAAAGAGGTTTTAATGGTCAGTCAACCTGAATAATATCTGAATAGGTCGGGCTGATGACGTTAAACCAAGCGCTTTATGGGAGACAACCCATAGTTATCTTTACTTTTTATTATGATTATAGTGTTTTTGTTTGAAATTATTGTTAGTTTGTGATAGTATTGAACTCTACTACTCGTATTTACTCTTGAATCATCATAAAAATTGGATCCATAGAGAAAATTAGAACGCATTCGGACCAGAGCGAAACTATGAAATTTTTGCCTTGGGGGCCGACGGCGGGCTCGACGCCGCCGATGACGGATTTTTCCCATGATTTCAGAAAATTAATTCTCAATGCTTGCCGATGGCACCATCGACGCCGCTGACGGTGAGAACGACAAGATGACGGTTTCTGGAGTTTGAAATGTCAATTTTTGGCGGTTTTAGGCAAGATTTACTCCCTATAAACTTCCAAACTCGGTTCTTAAATTCATATTACCCAAAAAACGAATTGAAACTCCACCAAATTTATCCTCATGGCTTCCAATTCCACTGAAAACCCTAGATTTTGAGTGTTCAATCGAAAAAAGTTCATTAGTTCCGAGGCGCAACGAATCTTGAATAAAGTGCTGACAAAGAGGAGATTAATCAAAGAAAGAGGATTCGTGAATTGAGGATTGAATAATCCATCATACTCCTATATAGATTAATGAGTTATATATGATTGAGAATGTTCCTATTTTTCATTATTTCAACTTCATCATGATAAGAAATATGATGAATGAGATCTACCAATTTTTGACAGACGAGACTGAAGACTGGGAAATGAGAGAAAACGGGTATTTTATTTTATCTGCTACACATCTAAACGTCATTTCTAAATACTGGCACTTCTTCATTTCTTCAAAACTATTACCGACAATGAGGATCGATAAAGTTACTAAAGAAAGTGCTATTCTTAATTACTGTATTCAAATGGGACTACCGATTGATATTAGATCAATAATTGTGAAGTCTGTTTTGGGCCTGATCATTCATGGGTCAACTTATGAGCTTGGACATCTTTCAACAATCTTCTTACTCTGCAGCCAGTTCCAAATATCTTATGAGAATTGGGAAAAGGTACTTCTACCTTGGAAGCCTTCAGACCCAACCCAAAAGTTCCCAACCAATGAAGATGAGAATGATATGACTATTATTATGAATCAATCGTCTCAGAATTCACTTCCTATTCAGCCTCTAGTTCCAAATAAGACATTAGTGATCCTACGCAGATTCAAGAAACTAGAGAAAGAGGTACAAAACATTATGAATACAATTAGCAATATCTCCGAAATTTTTGATCATCTAGACTGGGGGACGAAAGAGCATTTTGATCACTCTGGACATATCGAAGGAAGTTTGATAAGATTGATGAGAAAGATGGGATTGATAGAAGAGGACTCTACTAAAGAATTCCCATACTGACCCTTCTATAACCTCTTCGTTCATGTTCAATCGATGGGCGATATCAGAGGAGAAACAAGCACTGAATCGGACTAGTAGATTTACTTTGCTACCTATTTGTCTACGTGTGTGATTTGATTTGAATTTATGTGTTTTCTTTACTTTCAAATTTTACTTTTTTATCTCAATATAGTTGAGATTGAGCATAAAATGTTTGTTTTCAGTGTTTAGAGTGTTATGACTTGGATTGCGACACAAAATTGATGTATTAAGGTTGAGAAAATACCAAACTTATGTGTGTTGTGTAACGTGTATTATAGCCCTTGCATTTTATATATAATTGTGATGTTTTGTGTTGTTAATGTTTATTTGTGTTAGTACATCATTTAATCACTTAAATTTATGTTTAGAATGATCGAACGAATGTCGATGAGGCTTGAAATCGATCAAAATTGCAAAAAATTGGAAACTGAACTAATTTTGTAAATCTCACCGACGGTGCCATTGACGCCGCCGACGATGAATTTTTCTCAAGACTTAGGCTATTTAATTTAGTAGAGCTCGCCGACAGCGCTGACGACCCCGCTTACGGTGAGATCCTGAAAAACACTTTTAACTGCGATTTTGACCAGTCAACCACCACTATTCATCATCCCCTTCCTCTTAAAAAAACAAAAATTTTTATCTAGGGCTTGAGGATCTTGGATACTGGGCGATTTTAAGGCTTTTAGACACCGGATTTTATCATCTCTCGGTAAGAGCTTCACTCCAACCTAAAAATATTTGATTTTCACCTTGAATTTCTTCCGCATTGAGGAGATCCAAAAAAATTGAGAATGTGGAGAAAATATTTGGAAGAAATTCATGGAACTTAGTTTTGAACTCTTAAGGTCACTCTTGGAAGCCATTATTTGAGTATTTGAAGTGTATTTTGGAATTTTTTTTTATAATTTTGATTAGATTGGTGTTGCAGTTTGAAATTTGCATGTGTAGTTATAATAAACTTTGATTACTACTTTATAAAATTGTAATGTGATGTGATTTTTTTTTTGCATTGTGATGCATTTATAATTATTTTTATTTAGTGTTGTGATGTGTTAGTGAAATATAGTGTTTGTATAATGTTTAGTTTTGTATTTATTTCAAAATTTCATTACCCATCAATATCTCTAATGTTTTATATGTATAGAAAGCTCCTAATATTATAGACCAGTTCAGAATGATCAAAATGCCTAAAGTACTTAGGTATGATTTATATTTAGATATTTTCTTTCCACTTATATCATTCCATATTGAAAAATTTAAGTTTGGGAGAGGGAAGAAAAAGATTAACTATTATATGTTCTCAATTTAAATATTTTTAAAAAATATTAATATGATTTTTTGTCGTAAATTTAATTCAGATAACCATATTTTGTAGATATTTAAATATTATGGTAGATTTAAAGGAATATTTTTATAAGAAAAATTAATTTTGTAGATTAATAAATTTAGTATAAGAGAATAAGACTATAGTTAACTATTTAAAATAAAGAAAACTATATTTTAAAATATTAAGAATCTTAGAAATTCATTTGAGAAGAAAATATTGGGGCTCAAAGATGTAAAAGTTATGAAATACTTATAAGTTAAAGGAATGCTTTGAGTTTCAAATTTAGGGAAAGAAAAGTGAAGTTCAAAATTATTAAAGGCTATCCAGAAATAGTAATCTTCACTTGAAAAAGAATAGGAAAGGATTGACAAAAATCCCTGAAAAGAAAAGAAAAATATATAGGATTGAAAGCAATCCAAATGAAAAAAATATATAAGTGAGGAGAAGCTTAAAGAGATGTCTAATAAAAAATTGGCTTCACTTGGACCTACCTAAAGGGAAAACCTAAATACATTCATGAACTTATATTTATGGAATAACATCTTTTACTAGTAATGTTCTCAAGAAGTTCCTATCATTTGAATATTCTAAGTGACTTAATATTACAACATATAGTCATTCTTGAAATGAATAGAAAACTAGAACTCTTAAACTTGATGACTAGATAGTCTTGTACCTACGGAGTTAATTTAATCACTTGAATTTTTTCTGAAAATCTCACTATGGTATTTACTTAAATCAAACTTATAGAATTTCTAAATTAAAACTTTACTACAATAGATCATAACTTTTATGTAGTACTAAAATTACTTGAGGATAAGTAATGGTTAAGTTTGGGGGATTTTGACCAATAGAAAATATGTTGAGATTTTCATATCTATTTTACACTAATTTTGATTATATTGCACTTTAAAGAAATTTATTTATGATGTTTTGTTGCAGGTATGTTGAATTATGGTCATTGAAGAAAAAAGATACAAAAAGGAGCGAATTTGGAGCAAAAATGACCAAAATATGAAGATTTGATCTTGGGCCGACAGTGAGCTCGACGCCGCCGACGGTAAGTTTTTCCTGAGAGTTCAGAATTGAATATTCTAGAAGGTCACCGATAGCGCCATCGAGGCCGCTGTCGACGCTATCGAGGCCGCCGACAGCGCAATCGAGGTCGCCGACGATGAGCACGTCGGTTCTCTCAACAGATGCATTGAATGTGGATAATTTTTGAAGGGATGCTTGGGTAACTCTTCAAAAATCTTCTACAACTTTAAGAGAAACATTTGGAGGCCAAAAAAGGGGGTGTTTAGGGGTGCCCATAGGGTGTCTGCTAAGCCTTTGTTGTTTGTGGTGCCCATTAGAGTGTAGAGAGTGGTTAGTATTGTGAGGAATTCTTTGAGAGATTGTAAGAGTGGAAGGAAAGTGAGAGATTTCTTCCTCCTTTCCACTTTGAAGGAGAATTCTGTGTGCTGTAAAGAAAGGAAGAGATTCAGAGAAGCTTTGAGGAGTTTGCTTGGAGAGGAATTAGAGATAAGTTGTATTTACTTATTGAAGTTTGTATGACTTTGCTTTTATATATAAATTCCAAGTTTTTTCGTATCTTCTTCATGAGTTCTGAGTATTTTTCTCTGTCTTTCTCCTGGTCTTGAGATTTTGTGAAATGGTGATTTGAATTGGTTGTGTCATGAGAATGTCAAAGAAGTTATGATGATCTTTTCACTTCAATCTTAATTTACTTTCAATCTGGCCAATTGATTTGTTAAAATATGTTGAGTTTTACAACTAAAGTGAAGAATACATCCAAGATTTAGAGAGTTCAAAGTCATTGAAAGTTGGGTGCAAATAAATAGGGAAATAAAAATTATTAGGCATAGAATTTGAGATTTTAGAGTGACAGACTAAAATCCTCAATTTGGTCCTATCGTTTGGGTGCTGAAGTGTAGATGTTAGCCCTCAGGTGAGGGGAACATGGGAGCTCTGAAGTGAGAGCCGGTATCCTCCAAGCCTAGCCGCAGATTCAGTAACCAAGCATAAGATTAATCAATGTTCTTTATGTCTGGTCCAAAGGGTAAAAAATATGTATGCTCCTATTTGACACAATATAATTTGAACTGATTCAATTTATCCATTCACTTAAATTTCTTGATAATGAGAAGAATGCTTTCTTATATATTGAACTTCACATTAGAAACTTTATTAGTAGAATTAGTTAATTAAGAGTTTCTTAAAATTACATTTTTATTTCAATTGCCTGTCTTTGACAAATATGCAATTTGAACAATATTATTGTGATTAAGTATTGATTTTTTAAATCTTAGTTCATAGCCTCTAATATTACTCTCTGTGGGATCGATATCCATGACTCTATTAGAGCCCTGCATTACTTGAGCGATACGTATACTTGCGTTGATAAGTGTGACTGCAATTTTTGAATAATTTATACACATCTTTATCAAATCTATTATTGTTATGAAGTTTTTGGCACCGTTGCCGGGGATTTAAATCTTCTAGCAGTAGTATCAAATTATTGTATTTTTAAGCATATATAAAGTTGTTGTCAGTTTCTCCCAGTTAGGTGAAACTATTATAGGGGCTGTGATTAGTTTTTCTTTTAGTAACTTAAAGGCATTTAAATAGTCTTCACTAAACTCAAATTTCTTGTCCTTTTCTAAAAGTTGGTATAGAGATTTGGTAATTTTTGAAAAATCTTTAATATAACGCCTGTAAAAACCAACATGTCGAAGAAAACTTCTAACCCCTCTTACATTTGTAGGAGGTGTTAATTTAGATATAACTTGATTTCTTATGGGTCTACTTCCATACCATTTTCTGGAATTTTATGCCCTAACACAATTCTTCCTGTAACCATAAATTGACATTTCTCCCAATTTAGAACTAAATTAGTTCTTTCGCATAACTCTAAAACTTTTTCAAGATAATTTAAGCATGCATCAAAGGATTTTCCAAATACAGAGAAATCATCCATAAACACTTATATTCCATCATCAATTAACTTACTAAATATAGACAACACACTTCTCTGGAATGTTGCAGGTGCATTACATAATCCGAATGACATTCTTCGAAAAGCAAAAGTTCCAAAAGGACTAGTAAATGTTGTCTTTTCTTGATCCTCATGAGCAATAGGAATTTGATGGTAGCCGGTATATCCATCTAAAAAACAAAAATATTTGTGCCCAGCAAGTCTATCCACTTTTTGGTCTAAAAATGGTAAAGGGAAGTTATCTTTCCTAGTGGCAGTGTTTAATTTTCTATAATCAATGCAAATATGCCATCAGTAACTTGTTTAATAGGTATTAATTCATTATTTTCTTGTACTTCAGCAGTCACCCCTCCTTTCTTAGGAAGACAATGAATTGGACTTACCCAAGCACTGTCCAAAATATGGTATATAATTCCAGTGTCCAACCATTTCAAAATTTTCTTCTTGACTACTTCTTTCATCATTAGGTTTAATCTCCTTTGTGGATTAAATCTTGGTTTATATCATTCGTCCAGTATAATTCTGTGCATACAGATTGAAGGACTGATTCTTTTAATATCAACTAAGGTCCAACCAAAAGCTTTCTTATATCTTTTTAATGTATCCAAAAGTCTTTGTTCTTGCAAATCATTTAACTCTAAATATATAATAACAGTTAATGTAGATGAGTTTCTCATAAACACATACTTCAAGTGGTTAGGCAATATTTTCAACTCAAGTTCAGGTGATTTTATAATTGACAGAACTAGATTCTTATCAGCATTTCCTGTAATATCCAGTATCTCAAATCTTTCCTGAACATAATCTAATTCTTCATTTTCTATTTCGTCCAAAATAACTTCATCTTTGTCTTCAAAATATTTTTTCTCTTCAAAATATTCTTTAAAATGCTCTTTTAATAGATTTTCACTAATTTCCATGCAAAAACATTCATTATCTCTTTCAACAGAGGGTATTTCATAGATTTCACAATGTTAAAAGTCACTTCTTGATCATTAACTCTCATAGTTAATTCTCCCTTTTGAACATCTATCATAGCTCTTCCAATAGCTAAAAAAGGTCTCCTTAAAATTATAGGTTTTTCTTCATCTTTCTCCATATCTAAAATAATAAAATCCACAAGAAATATAAATTTATCAACTTTTACTAACACATCTTCTATAACTCCCTTGGGATAAGTAACTAAACGATCCGATAACTGAAGAGTTACAGAAGTAGGTGAGATTTCTCCTAATCCTAATCTTTTGAAAATTGATAGAGGCATAAGATTAATGCTGGCTCCCAAATCACATAAAGCTCTTCCATAAAATCTTTCACCGATAGCACACGGTATAGTGAAACTACCTGGATCTTTTAATTTTTCAGGAAGCTTTTTCTGAATAATTGCACTACACTCTTCG
>NEWO01001400.1:77030-88571 GCA_003013225.1 Phalaenopsis aphrodite | reverse complement strand
AAGTTGTTGATAGAAGAACACCTAGGTACTTATATTTCAAAAAATAAGCATCAAGGCCAATCAAATCTCTACACCGTGTTAGAAATCCATCAATAGATGCTTAAAAAAAACTTAAAAATCTATTAAAAGATAAGTCTTGCTTACAAAAAGTGTATGAAACATGAGATTGAAGATTTCGATTCATCAGTTATACTTGTAATGCATGTACAACTTATAATTATCATCTATCAATTTGAAAATGTTACTCCTTGCTTCTTGATGTTATTTAAATATGTTACTCCTTGCTTCTTGATGTTATTTAAATATGTTACTCCTTGCTTCTTGATGTTTACCCATATTTTTATGTCCATTATAGTGATATTATGCCTCAGAAGGATATTTTTGTCTTATTTGTGCAGGTGACAGGCTAGATGTAGTTTTGAAAAGAAAAAAAAGATAAATATGAGTACATAAGGGTTGATTTAGACCCAACGCACCCCTGTCAGCCTTATGTCATGCTCGCGCCCAAAATAAAGTGCATTCATGCCAAGTTAAAGCACTCGCACCTGAATCACGATGCGCATGCGCCAACATGTTCCAAACCCAGCACAACTGAAATGACATTTTGGAGCATCCACATCCTATTTCAGCGCACACACCGGAATTGGAGCATCTACATCCTATTTCAACGCACACACTAGAATCGCGGTGCACCCGCTGGGCACGCTGATACACCTACAATATATAATCTTTTTGTACATATTTTTGAGATATTACACTTTAATTAAAGGTATTTGTGTGTTTTTATTTTAAGTACAATCAAATGGATGAGA
The DNA here is from genome assembly GCA_003013225.1 of Phalaenopsis aphrodite. NCBI lineage: Eukaryota > Viridiplantae > Streptophyta > Magnoliopsida > Asparagales > Orchidaceae > Phalaenopsis > Phalaenopsis aphrodite. The sequence goes on along the minus strand of NEWO01001400.1, from coordinate 87,759 downwards.
AATATTAAAATGAGTGAAAAATGATCAAATTTGGAGCAAAAATGAACTCAAGCGCCTAAGTGCCCAAGACTGGCGCTTACGCACCAGTTATACAGATTGTGCCGCGTCTAAGCTCCAGGTACCCCATGCTTAAATGCCAAAATTAGTTATTTGATGATTCATTGAATTTGGATGAATTTTTGAAGAGGTGTTTGAAGTAACCCATGGTACATACGTGTGAAATAGTTCATGGACACGAAAATTTATTCAATTAGATTTTGAAAGGAGGAAACTTCTAGAAGATTCATTTAATGAAGATAAATTTTGAAGAAACACCAAGGTACCCCTTGGATTTTAATTAAAGAAGGCTTGGATCATCAAAAGAAGAGGCCATCCACAACCAACAACTAATCATCTATCCATTCCAAGTAACCACCGCCGCCGACCACCTTTTCTTTCTATTTTAAGTTTTAGTTTTGTATTGTGAGTGAAGGAAGAGAATTCAGATGAACTTCAAGACATTTTGTGGAGCGGATTTGAGATATGTGTTTATTTTTATGACTATATTTGGTTTTAATTTAAACTTCTTGTTTCTGTGCATGATTTCTACTTTTAAACTCAAGTGTGATTGTGTTTGTTCATGAATTATGAGTATTTTTCTTTATCTTTTTCCTTAAAATGATAAGTGATTAAGTATTGAAAGGAAGCTATGTAAAATATTAGACTTTAATGTTGGAAGAAGTTGTGATGATTTTAAATCTTGTACTACATTTACTTCTTGGTTTGGCCAATTAAGATGTTAATAGATGTTGTGAGAACATGTAAGATCCGAGACGGTATTATCTTAGTCAACAAATGGTAAGAATCACATTTGAATTCATGAATGAGAATGTAGTTCATGGGTTTGAGTGCAAATAAATAGGGAAATAACCTTTGAAAGTGTTGAATTAGAGGACTTTAGAGTTACATGTGATACACATAAAATATATAGTATTGTTATACACATTTTTATACATATTTTTGAGATATTACACTTTAATGAAATATATTTATGTGTTTTTCTTTCAAGTAGAATTAAATGGATGAAAAATGCTAAAAGGAGTGAAAAAGAGTCAAATTTGGAGCGAAAATGCTGAAGGTACAAAAATGAACTAGGGCACCTATGCGCTGAGCACTGGCGCCTATGCGCTAGAGAGCAGTGCCTAAGCACCAGGTACCACATGCTTAAGCTCTAGAAGTAGTTATTAGATGATTCATTAAATTTAGACAAATTTTTGAAGAGGTGTTTGAAGCAACCCTTGGTGAAAATGTGAAAAATAATCCATGTACACAAAAATTCATTTAATTGGCTTTTGAAAGGAGGAACTCATAGAAGATTCATTGAATGGAGACATATTTTGAAAAGAAACTAAGGTACCTTTTGGATTTTTATTAAAGAAGACTTGGATCATGAAAAGAAGAGGCCAGCCATCAGCTGGATGAGAATGTTTTCTCCATGACTACACTTGGATTTATATTTCTTGTTTGTGTGCATGATTTTTACTTTTAAACTCATGTGTGGTTGTGTTTTCTCCATGGATTCTGAGTAGTTTTCTTTATCTTTTTTCTTAAAATGATTAGTAATTAAGCATTTAAATGAAGTTATGTGAAATATTAGACTTCAATGTTGGAAGAAGCTGTGATGATTTGAAACCTTACACTTCATTTACTTCTTAATTTGGCCAATTAAGATGTTAATACCTGTTGTGAGAACATGTAAGATCTGAGATAATATTGTCTCGGTCAACAAATTGTTAGAACTACATATTGATTTCAAGGATGAGAATGTAGTTCATGGGGTTAAGTGCAAATAAATAGGGAAATAAACTTCTTAAGGGTGTAGAATTAGTGGACTTTAGAGTGACAGGGTAAAGCTCCCAATTTTATTTATAGTCTTAGGTTTTGATACGAGATGTTAGCCATTGGGTGGAGTGAGAAGAAGGAACTAAAAAGTGAGAGCTATTATCTTCCCTACCTAACCAGTCTTCAAGTCTATTTAAAGTATAAATTAGCCAATGTTCGTTATAACATCTCTAGTAAGGGTAAAAAATATTATTGCTCATATTTGACACAACACATTTAGAATCCTTTGACAACAAAATTTGTATACTTATTATTGATTCATGATAAGAAAAATGATATTTTGATTATATTTCCATCATCTTACAAATATTTAGTTAAGTTTATTACTTGATTACTTTATTTTCATAAAACAAAAAATTATAAAAAAAAATTGAATTTTCATTCTTATTATAGCATCTTAAGTTTAAGTAAGAATGTCTTGCTAAGTAGATGTTTGTCATCTAAACTTTCTAGTTTTCTAAAGTGCATAATATTATTCTCTCTGTAGGGTTGATATTATAGGCTGAATAAAAAAATTCTATATTACTTGAAAATGATATATATACTTGCTTAGTATCCCAAATTTAAATATAATTATTGTATTCTTATTTGTTTCATAGTGGAAAACTTACCTAGCTTTTGCTTTGGATCAAGTTTTTGACTTTGTTGCAAATTAAGAAAAACTATTAAGGAAATTAAGCATCTAATCACATACATTACATTTTACTTTGATAGAAAAAGTCGAGATCAACAGGTTAAAGCCTCCAATCTGATATGAGATGTTAGCCCCCAGGTGGAGGGAGAAGAGGGAACTCTAGAGTGAGAGCTAGTATCTTCTCTGCCTAACTGGTCTTCAGGTCTATTCAAACTATAAATTTACCAATGTTCGTTATAACATCTTTAGTAAGAGTAAAAAATATGATTGCTCCAATTTGACATAACAAATTTATATACTTGTTACTGATTCATGATAAGGAAAAAGATATTTTATTTATATTGCCTTCATCTTGCAAATATTTAGTTAAGTTAATTAGTTGCTTACTTTATTTTCAATTATAAAAAATTTACAAAAAGAATCAAATTTTCATTCCTATTTTAGTATCTAGAGTTTAATTAAGAATATTTTGCTAAGTAGAATTTTGTTTTCTAAGTTCTTTTGTTTTGTAAAGTTGCATATTGTATTTATCTTAATAAAAAAGTCATATATTACTTGATAATGATACATATACTTGTGTAGTATCCCATAATTAAATATTATAAATTTATTATTATTTGCTTTATAGTGAAAAATTTACCTAGCTTTTTCATGGGATAAAGTTTTTGGCTTTTTTGCAAAGTAAGAAATATTATTAAGGAATTAAAGCAGATAATCATGTCAACACTAAAAAGTTGTGAGTTGTGAAGTTGTCGGCTGCTAGGATGGATATCCCAACACCCATTTTAATTTAATTTAATATGTATAATTTGGAAAAAAAAATAGTATTTTGGATTTTAGAAATACAAGATTGAACCGATCTCATATCCTCAGTAATTTAAATAAACAAGCCTAATACTGCAAGTAATGTATTCATCCTAGGATAGAGACACCACTTACAGGTAAGGCTCAATTAAATAAACTAAAGATTATATTACATCTGTTAAGTTTGCGAAACCATTTTTATTATAAGTCGACAAGTTCCTCTATTTAATATGAAGGATTAAATATAGTTTATATTAAGATGGGTTCGGAAATGCTTCCTATAAGGGCAAGCCCCTATAGTTAATTACATCCTAGATAACCAAAGTCACTTAAGAAAACTCTCGATAAAAATCAGGAGATATTATCTTCAAAGAGTTCAAAGTCATAGGACTTTTAATGAGATCGGACAAAGAGGTGTGAAAGGGGAATGACTTAAATTTAGAACATTTAGTTTGGAATCCAAAGGAGGAAGAACTAGGGGTTGTCATAGATCCTGAGGAGAACCTCAATGACTTCCCAAACTATCCTACTGTTTGGCTTTCATTTTGGGGATTAGCATTATTGAATGTTTCATCTTGCCAATTTTATTAATTAGGGTTTACATTCATGTAAAAAGATCACACAAATAGCTTGGAAGATGTGAGGATTTAGATTGTAACAAATGACAACCTCAAAATCCTAAGGTGAGTTAGGGCTTAAATTGTATAGCACAACCATACAAAGGCCTAAAGATAAGTGAGGATTTTTGTTACATAAGCAAACAACCTCGAAGTCCTATGGATTTGTTGTTTAATTCTAAAGAGGACATATGTTGTTGCAGATCTTCTTGCTATTGTAGATTGTTGTCGTAGAATGCTGCCACATGAAAGCTCCAAGCTCCTTAATGAAGTAGCAGGTTTTAGTTTAGAATTGTCAATTGAGGAGATGAGAAAAATATCATATTTTAGAAGTCATGTTTTTTAGTGTGTCAGGTCATGATGTCAAATCAATTATTTTCTAAGGTTGTGGTTATTTAAATTTTATGGGGAATATAAAAGTTGATTAAAGTGACATCGGTTAGGATCCTACAGTTCCCTCATTCTAACACCACTATTTTCTTTTGGATTCACTTAGTCCAAATGAGTTTACTAAACTCAACTTAATAAGTTCCATACTTTCATTTAGACCATGAGAAATCCCATTAGCAACCATAGGTTACCTTCTCCGAGGGATTCCCGATCATTTGATAGAGACGTTTTAATTTAGTCGTAATTTTGATTTTTTAAGATGTTTTTGATTAAATTTTTTGTTATCTTATATTTGGAATGTTGCGGCGGTAAATTTTATCTTATTTATTTTTTTAAAATTTTGTTTTGGTTTCAGTTTTGTGGCTATCCTAAAAGTTTTAGTTTTGACATGCAGGGTGACATTATTATTTAACATACATGTTCATGAGCAGGAGAAGTACAGTAAAGAAAGTGCAAAAAAAGAAGATGTTGTAAACTATAAAAGCGTATCTGTGTCTTCTTGTTCCTCCCTCTAAAATTTCAGCACTTGTAAGACATATGTATATAGTTTTGCAGAAACTAAAGCAAGCTTGTAGAAAAAGAATAGGAAGTACAAGTTCAAGGTGTGTCTACAAGATCCTATGACATATCTTAATGGGTCCTATTTATCTAAGTGTATAGATGATTTTTCAAGCAAGGAATAATGAGTTTAATCATACTTCAAGATATCTAAAAGAGTATGAGAAGAGTCTAGGGACCACACCCCAGACATTTCACAATCTCTTGAAAAGTCCCTAATTTATTCAAACTCATTATGTTGCTTAATAATTCATCCTTATCATACCCTTATGCTCAATGAATTGATGTTCTAGCCAACCCTAGGGATGGGTAATCGTCACTTGATGTTTTATTTATAAATTATATAGTTAAAGACCTTTAGGAGAAATTTGGTTTAATTAAGGAGCTTAGCACATTGATTTTAAAGATGGGCTTGTAGTGTTTTAAAAAAAAATTAAATTAGTTATAGATTATTTTATAAACCTCATTAAACAAATTTTTTATTAAGCTTAGTTCACTACTAAGTCCTTAAAAATTAATGGGTAGATTTGTAATTTTAGAAAAGATTTAAATGTTTATACCTTTAATCCTTATCATGAATTATAAATCATTTCAAAAACATTAATTGAGGCTTAAAAATTAGTGAGTTATAATCTTTCAAAAATCAAACCCCTCACCTTAACATCTTTTTATATTTAAATATTCTTCCAAATTTCATTAATTTTAAGAAATTACAAATTTATCCTTTATATGAACAAAATGAGGTTGGTTACTACCATTTATCCCTTTTATATTCCAATCATCAAAATATATCAATTAAGACTATTTGTTGCCCATTTAGCCCTTTGGTTAAGCCTAGATATTAATTAAGTCTTAAATTCCAAAATTGCCCTTTTGCCCCTAAGACCCTAAATCCCTATAATTCACTAAATTGAACTCATATGACTTGAAGATCTTATGTTACCCCACTCATGTGTTAATTGAAATATAAGAGGAGAAAATGTGATTTTTCTGAATGTTTTTGAAATTACTTAATTTTATAATTATTTTTAATACAAAAATAAGGATTTTTAATGAAAATTTAATAACTTAATCAAAACAAAGCTTCTATCCTTAATAAAATTATTGGGGGTTCTCCTAGGTTAGACGACCACTTGGACCAATTTTCATAATTTTAGAGGTTTACTTTAATTATTAGAATCATTTGCTTATTTTTAGCATTAATTAAATATAAAATATTTTTTAAGTAGAAAATTAAGTTTTATATTTTCATTAAATCTCTTTGAGTTCAGAGAAACTAAAGAAACAAATTTCATATTTCTATGATTTTTATTTTAATTATTGGAATTATTTTAGTGAGAATTAGAGAAAATTCATTTTAAGCCTTTACAAATCAATATCTTGACTTGGAAAATTAGGAAAATTATTTTAATTAGTTCTAGGTGATCAGCAAGTCAAATGTGAAATTTTAGTGTGTTTTTACAAATCTACAATTTTGATGATTTTTAATTATTATTTAAATATTTAAATACCCAAAAATAGCTAAAAAATGAAGTATGTATTTTAATTCCATTTTTATTTTTCTTAAGTTTCTCAGGTCAAAAGGAGCTCTAAAAATCAATTTGGTAAATTTTTTGAGTTTTATTTTAATTATTATATTTATTTTAATGCAAAAAATGTGATTTCACTTAGTTAATTCATTTGAGTGATTAAATTAAGTCTAATTGACTTGAAATTTTTATGGGAAGCTCCTATGACATTAACTTACAATGGAAAATGATTTTTATATAACTTAAATTTATAATTAATCCAAATTAATTTTATTTTATTTTTTAGAGTTTGCAACAATTAGAATTATTTTGAATGAATTAAATCAAGTTTATATTTTTCCTAGGGTCCTCTGACCATAGTGAAACTACTAAAATAAGTTTTGTATTTTTTTGATGAGTATTTTAATTTTTATAATTATTTTATCAAAACAGAGACCATTAACTTGAAAATTAGATATCTCTAGTTAGAGATGCCCCCTGACTATGGAAAAAATAAGAAATCCTCCTCATAACAGATAGAATCAAAGCCCCAATAATCAAGTCATGGTGAAATATTTATGCAAATGGAAAATCAAAATAAGAAAAATACCATTTAATTAATTAAAAATTATGCATGCATCAAATGGATATAAAAATATTTCTACATGTTCTCCTCTGTTCACTGAGTATGAGGTTATTTTTATTTTATTTTTATGATTTTCCACGTTAAGATATGAATTTTTGAAGTTTTGGTCATTAAATAATTCAAATAAAAGCCTAATTTTCTACTTAAGTGACATGACACTGACTGGATCCTCATAGGCATCGAACAGACACGTGTCGCAATGGGATTGGGCACCACCAGCTAAGTCAGCCTACCTAATTTTCTACTCAAGTGACGCGACACTGACTGGATCCTTGTACGTGTCGAACAGACACGTGTTGCAATGGGATTGGGCACCACCAACTGAGTCAGCCTGCCTTTTCAAACCATCCATCCATTCGGCGTAATTAGAGCCCTCTATTCGATACACGCTCGATCGAACGATCCTCCTTCATTGTACCTAATGGACTGAACCCGCGAGCCGTTTAACTTAAAACCTTAATATCTATTTGATTCTTAACCAAACTATGTGTGGTTTGTTTCTATAGACTAGTCTCGACTAGGAGAACATATCCATACAGTTGATCAAGCCTTAAATCAAGTTTATAAGCATGGATAATTAAATGAAGCTTGATTTAATGGGAGAGTTCAATACCTTTGCCCAAGAGGTGTGGCCTCGATTGAATGCTTCCAAAAGCTTGCCTTGAGTCCAAAGAGCTCCTAGATGAAGCTTTAAGCTATGATGAAATTCCTAGGTATGAAATTGACCAAGGTCAATTTTGGGTTCGATCAAAGTCCACCTTAAGGTGCTTTGGTGATAGGGATTTTGTGGGGGATCTTTTTCTCTCACTGTAGGGTTGGTGTGAGTGCAATTAATTTGAGTTTGGTGGAGTTTTGGGGGGTGTCCTGTTTCGGCCTTGGTTTTAAGCTTTGTAATTGAGCTACAGTAGTGGGCTTGAGGGATTGAGTATGGTTGGGTTGAACTCAAGTGGTCATGAAGGAGCTCTTGAAGCAATTTGACAGAGTTTCCCCAAGGAATTTCAAGCTATCTTGGTTTGTCCATGGAGAGTGGGATTAAATATAGGGCAAAGGAGAGGCCATCAGGGGCAATTGGTGGGTCATTTGGATTACTTGTGTGGATGCCAACAATGTGCAAAAATCCAATTGGGATGAGAAAACTTGGATGGGTTTAATGTTGAGTTTTGGCCTAGGTGGAACTTTTGGACATGGCTTTTCCAACAGCTTAAGTGGCCAACCGACCAGGCTCACGTCATCATCTGACTCAAGGAGGTCGGGGCTTGGGTGGTGAAGTCAATTGGGGTTGGTCATGTGTAAAGGTATAAGATTGAAATAGCATAGGGAAAGGGCTATTTTGAGTAAATTTGTGTCAAATCATGGTTTGGGTTGGACTCAATCACCAATGCTGCTTTGGGTGCTAAGGGAAATCAGATGATTCAACTTAATTATCATGGTGAGGTCTCTATCAAAGGAGATTTAGCTAATCATGGGTTAGAGTGATTCATGAGAGGGGTTAAAATAATCTTAAGAATATTTGAAAGTGGCTTGGCCTCTTGCCATTAATAGTTTGATGAGGTGGCATGGCTCTCATGGCTTACCTATGGGTTGGGAGTGGCTTCATGGCTTGTCCTTGGCTTGGCTAATTTTCATGAGAAGGGGTTTTTTAATTTATGGGGCATTTTGGTGGAGTTTGTCATGAGGATTTTTTTAGAATAATTTGATCATGAATTTAGGACTTAGGAAATGATTTTGATTAAATGGATGAAGAGGGGAAAATTTGTCATGTGGGCTTTTTGGATTTGAGCCTTTTTGAATGACATAAGGATTTGGGCTTGTAAGATTGAAATTGAATTTGGGCTAAAATATGGGGTAATTGAATGTTGATTTTGGTGTAGGGAAATGTCATGAAGGATTTGGAAGAATTTCAAGAGATTTTGAATTGAATTGGGGGGTTAATTTAGTGGATTTTGGCATATGGTCAAACTTAGGGCCTTTTGATTTGGGTGAAATTAAGCTTTCAATTGGGTCAAATTGAGCTTATATTTTATTGAGATTAGGATTAGGGATACTGAATTTTGGTTTTGAATTGAAATTGAGCAAGGCTGGGGTCAATTGGGCCAAGATTGAGGCTAATTTTGGGACATTGGGCCTTTAAGGGGAAGTTGGGGGCTTCTAGTCAAATTGGGTAAAATTGGTCAAATTGGGTCAATGTGATGATCAAAAATTGAAAATGGGAATATTTGGGATGATTTTGGAAATTTTTAAGTTTTTGGGTCATGAGGGGTATTTTGGTAAATTTGGGCACTTTTTGGAGTTTTTTGGGGAATATAGCGATTTAGGTGAATTTTGGTCAATTTAGGTAGTGGTGAGTGGCTTGAATTGATTTTTGGGCAAATTAGGGTATTTTGGGTATTGGGATTTTTGGTAAAAATTTGGGTTGTAGGGGCATTTTGGCAATTTTGGTGATTTTAGGTTAGAATGGGCAAGTAAGCAATGAAGCCATGTCAAACCAATAGAAGCAATGTGAGGACTCATTTTGGATACTCAATATGCTGGCTCTAATCCTCTTAGCCAAAGACTAGGGGTATAGATTCATTCATATGAGCTTTCCAAAACGAATCATGAGACCAAATCAAGGGGTCTTAGGGTTTGTGCTATGTAAGAAAGTTTAGTGTTTGCAAGCCACCTCAACCATCACCAGACCACCCAGGGTTAGTTCTAAGGTCTGACGATCCTATGGGTGCCTCGCCTTGAGTTCCCCCCCATACTAACCCCACCTACTAAGTGCTAGAGGTTAGGATCAATATGTGGAACTTCAAGTTGAGCAAAAAAAGAGTTTAAAATTTCTAATGGTGAGGTTTCCTTTTCTAGTCTTCTAGGAATAGTTAACAGGAAAATCCTATGGCTAGACCCTAAGCTACTAAAGAGGAAAAAACTAGACTTCAACCAAAAATGAGGTTAACATATCACATACATCGCATTTAACATCTATATAGAACATTGGGATCAGGTTTTTGGCACCGTTGTAGGTGATAATTAAAAAAAAAATTAAAAGAAAGTTTTAGAAAGCAAAATTTATACTTCTATAATGTCTTATTTAAACTTTTAGATTTATTATAGGAATATTGTAGTGTTATTTTTACATAAAGCTTTTATTTGTGTGTTTTAGTTTTTTATTTTATGTGTTTTATAGTGATATATGTGTAGTTCTGGTTCCATAGGACTTGTGCCTTACGATTTTGAATTAGAAAGAACTATTAGAAAAATTAAAAAAAATTAAAAATTAATGAAAAAATTCAAAAATTTCAAGAAATGACAAATCAAAATAATCAAAATGCTGAAGAGTTTTGACCTTTAAGAGATTATGCAAATCCTACGATGGATCAACTTCATTTTAGTATTAAAAAATCCGCTACATTGGATAATTCATTTGAAATTAAACCCACTATTATCCAAATGGTATCAAATAATTAGTTTGAGGGAGCACCAACTAAATATCCAAATTTACATCTTGCCAATTTTCTGGAATTATGTGCTACATTTAAATATGATAGTGTATCAGATGATGTTAAAAGACTTAGATTATTTTCTTTCTCACTCAGGGATAAGGCTAAGATATGGATACATTTTTTATCACTTATATCTATCAAAACTTGGGGTGATTTAGCGCATAAATTCGTTGTTAAATATTTTCTAACATAAAAAAACTGTGAAG
>NEWO01001400.1:56910-76840 GCA_003013225.1 Phalaenopsis aphrodite | reverse complement strand
TGGATTAGCTGAATCTCTTAGATCTATTATCGATGTCACTGGTGGAGGTTCATTGATGTTAAAACCTTTTAATGACGCTTATACTTTAACAGAAGAGATGACTACCAATAATTTATTATGGCCTTCTGAGAGGGTAAATCTTAAGAAAGTAGCCAACGTTCATGAAACTGATGCTTTTTTCATGTTAGTGAATCAAGTTGCTGCAATTTCAAAGAAGTTAGACCAATTTTTGGAATGAATTTTTCTCAACTAATATCTATGATTGAAGAGAATTCATTAGGTCAAATGGTATATTATCAAGCATCATTAGAAACTTTTAATGCCATAAAGAACAAGCAAAATAACCTATATTCAAATTATTATAAACCAGGTTGGAAGAACCATCCCAATTTTTATTGGAATAATACTACGGGTGGTAATAATCAGTAATGGAGGAACAATCAAGTAAACCCATTGGGAAACTTGAACAACCAAGGGAATAGTAATTATAGACCTACTTATCCTCCAGGTTTTAACAGTAATTGCAAATTTAAGGAGAAGAAGTTGTCTATAGAAGAAGTGGTGTTACAAATGGGAAATTAGTTACAAAGTCAGAGCTACAATTAGAAATATTGAGAATAAATTTGTACAAATAACAAATTCATTAAGTGATAGATCCCATGGAACACTTCCTAGTAATATAGAAGTAAATTCAAAAAACTAGAATAAAGAGCAAGTAAAAGCCGTTCAACTTAGAAGCGGAAGAGAATTGGAAGGTAGAGTTCAAAAAGAGACCAAAGTAAAGAGAGAAGAAATTGATAAACCAAAAGAGAACGCTCCGAAAGGTTTAGAAAGACTTATTTCTCCACTTAAACTTGATTTGGAAAGACCACCACCACCATTTCCTCCGAGGCTTCGACAACAAAAGTTGAATAAGTAATTTTAAAAATTTCTAAAAATTTTTAAGGAGCTTATAATTACTATTCAATTTGATGAAGCCTTAGAACAAATGCCAATCTATGTGAAGATTATGAAGGATATTCTTAACAGTAAAAGAAAGTTCGAAGATAATGAGATTGTTGAACTTAGTTGGGAGTGCAATGCTATAATTCATAAAAAGCTTCCTGAAAAGCAAAAGGATTCTGGTAGCTTCACGATTCCAAGTGCAATAGGAGATATTTTATGGGAAAGCTTTATGTGATTTAGGTGAAAGCATCAACTTTATTCCATTATCAATATTTAAAAGATTGAGATTAGGAGAAATATCCTCTACTACTGTAACTCTACAGTTAGCAAATCGTTCAATAACCTATCCTAAAGGAGTTATTAAATATAACTAAGTGAAAATGGATCAATTTATCTTTCTTGTTGATTTTATTATGCTAGATATGGAGGAAGATAACAAAATACCTATCATTTTGGGGAGACCTTTCCTAGCTACAGGAAGAGCAATGATAGATGTGCAGAAAGGAGAATTAACTATGTGTGTCAATTATCAGACAATTACATTTAACATTTTTAAATCAATGAAATATTCTACAAAAGGTAAAGATGATGAATGTTATATAATGGATGTGATAAGATATCTAAGTGAATGTCATTTCAAAACACTTTATGAAAAGAAATCTGAAATGAAAGAGTCAGAACACGAGCAAGAAGAGGAATTAGATCAATATGAACATTTTTACAAGGAAAATTCAAATTATGTTTGAGAAAGTTTTAAAGTTTTGGACACGACAGAAAAAGATACATCTTTTTGCCCATCAATTGAAAAACCTCCTGAGCTTGAGTTGAAGTTACTTCGTGAACATTTGAAATATGTCTTTTTAGGTGATTCCTCAACATTACCTGTTATAATTTCCTAAAATTAACTACTGAAGAAAAAATGAGTTTAATGAAAACTTTGAAGAGTTATATGAAAGTCTTTGGATGGACAATTGCTGATATAAAATGAATCGGTCCTTCAATTTGTATACATAGAATTCATATGGAAGAGAACTACAAAGACAGGGATGATATTTGTTGACCTCATTTTTTAGGTCTCCTTTTTTTCCCTTCTCTAGATACCCTAGGCTCTAGCCTTAAGATTTCCCTATTTTGACTCTCTTAGAGGACTAGACTGGGACTCACCCCCCTTTAGAAATTCAATCCATCTCCTCACTCTTTGTAGTTTCATATGGACGATTTTAGATCCTCAACATTCAATTGAGTCGATCGAGAAGCTGACATATTGAAGCTCAAATTGAGCTCCTATAGAAATTTGAAAGACGTAGATGGACACCGTAACGCGTGTAATGTTTGACTTGCCACTACGAGCAATATGTTTGACTTTGGTTGTCACTTATGTGAGGACCGGTCAATAATATACTCGTTAAATGGCTCCGATCGGGTCAAAATAATTTCATTTGTCATGCCACGCGCAAATCAAAGTTAATTTGATGCGATTGATGACAAATTTGTCCAGATTATTCTGGATGATGAAACAAACTACGTTATTGCATCCGGGACGTCAATTTTAGCTAGGAAGGACATCCATTTTGTTAGGGCACTGTGCACAAACTAATTTAGCATTGTTAGGACACTGCACACAAACTAATTTAGCATAATTTGATATTTTTTTATATAATAAAAAAATCTTCTTTTAAATAAAAAAATATTTATTACCCTAAATCTAAACTCTCCCTTGCGCCTCTGTTCTTTGTCCTAGCCGGACCATGGAGTCCCCTTGCCGGTTTGTTGGTCATCCCTTTCCTTTCTGAGCCCTCATCGCTGGTAGCCTCACCGATAGCCCGTTGTAACAAACTTTCCCGTCTAAACGAGTTCGGTAACCTTCTTGTTCTTGAATTTGAACGTTGTCTTTGCTCTTTGAGGTGTTTCTTGTCTCCTCCCCATTTTTTTTACCACCGATGAGCCCTGGCCCTCTCGATGGCTATAAATACCCTCAAGGGGGAGAGAAAGAGGATGACATCTTTTTTCTTGAGATTTCAGAGGGATTTTTCCGGAAGCTTTCATTTCATGACTTCTTCTTACTTTTTTCATTTCTTGAGCTAATAAGAAATCGAGGTCAGATTTTAGTTATTTTGAGAATTGGTTATTCTTGATCATGATTTTGATAGATTAACATCACAGTTATATTATTTGGCCCTATTCAAATTCATGTGTTGAGATCTTTTTTGTTATAGTTCTTGTTTTTCTTTCTGTTCTTACTTGAATGCATATACAGGGATTATTTCCTTATGGTTTTGGAATAACTATTTGGGGCTATAATTTTTTGCTTTCTTTGCTGCCTCCTTGAACACCATAAAATCTATTTCAAATCAGTTTAGCGTGTTGATTCAATTTCTGAATTAGTTATTCATGTGATACTACTTATGAGATTATAAGATGGAGAACTTTCCTTTAGATCTAATGAAGATTTGAGACCAATTTTGATCTTCTTGATGCCCCTTTATTCGGGTATAACCTCTGGAATATGTTGGTGTTCTAAATAACTATATCTTAGGGCTCAATTTTTGTCCTCATCACTGTCCCTTATTCGAATATATATTTGAGATCTTTCTTTAACTTTGGATACTAGTTTGAGGCTGCATTTTCTACTACCCTTACTACCCCTATATGAATATATATGTCGGAGATGTGTTTTCTGATTTTGAATATCATTTGGGGGCCGGTTCTCTGTGCTATTTGTAGTCCCTATATGAATGTATGTGTTGGAGATGCATTTTCTGATTTTGAATATCATTTGGGGGCAAGTTCTCTGTGCTTCTTGTTGTCCCTATATGAATGTATGTGTTGGAGATACATTTTCTGGTTTTGAATATTTTTTAGGGATTGGTTCTCTATGCTTCTTGCTGCCCCCTAATTTGAATACACATGGAAGATTATACTTTGGTTTTGAATATTTGTTTTGATGTTTTATTTTGGCTCATTTTGCTGTACATTATTCTAACATATATATGAGTCTATATCTTGAGTTTTGGATAACCATTTTGGGTCTGATTTTTGTGTTTCTCGCTGCCCCTATTCTGAAATATATTTGGAGATTGTTTTGATCTAGGATGGCGGCTTGCTTCCCCCTAATTCGAATACACATAGAATATTATACTTTGGTTTTGAATATTTTTTTGATGTTCAATTTTTGCTCATTTTGATGTTCATTATTCTAACATATGTATGAGTTTATATCTTGAGTTTTGGATACCCGTTTTGGGTCTGATTTTTGTGTTTCTCGCTGCCCCTATTCTGAAATATATTTGGAGATTGTTTTGATCTGGGATGGCGGCTTGGGGCTATGATTTTTATTCCTTTTACTGCTTTATCAGTTTTGGAGCTGTAGTTTTTGCTTCCCTTGCTGTATTATTTAAATATACATTGGAAATCATTCTCTTATTCATGATAACTGCTTTATTGTCTCGAATAATACCTCAATTGTGGCCTACCTTGCTGGGCTCAGTTTTCATTTTCTAATAGTTCAATTTCTGGCTCTTTTAATTGCTTGGGCTTTGTCCCTTGTTGGGTACGGTTTTGTTTGAGGACGGTTTGGTTATGGCCACATGTTGGAATTGTTTCTTGCTTTGAATAGCTCTTTTAATGGCTTGGTTTTGCTTCTTCTTGGTGGTTCAGCTTAGCCCTTATGTTGAGCTTGGTTTTGTACTTCTTGTTGTTCCCTTTATTTCAACTTAAATAATAGAAATGTTTGGTGATTTAGGTAGTTGTTTGGTGGCTCATTTTTGGCTTGGTTGTGGTCCTCTTTGCTGCTCCTTATTCAAATACCCATTGGATATTTTTTTTGTTTCGGAATACATGTTTGGAGCTGATTTTAATCTCTTATTGGACTTGGCTTCCTGTTTACATAAATTTCATAAGTTCGAACTTGGCAACAACGTTTTTCTCCTTAGAAATTGATAGAGCATGTAATGATCATATGTATAGGTTTAAAGTTTAAACTTAGAAGTGGAAGATAGATGTTATAGAAAGGCTTACATGATTGCTTCTCCCATTTCCCTGATATGAAATATATATATATAAAATTTGTTGGATGAGCATATGAAATATTGAGGTGGCCTATTAGTTCGAGACAAGGGGTAACAGGCGATGATGCAAAAAAAAAAAAACTTTTAACAGCTCAATTTATAGCTAAAATATAAAATCAATATTCAATTAGTGTGATGCCCTTTCACCCCTAGATCATCAACAGCTCTAACCCTTTTTCAAAAGGTTCGAGAATCGACATTCACAAAAAAAGAGCAGATACTACAGACACTAGATAGATACTACACTCACAAAAAGAACAAATACTACATACACTACACAAACACTACACTCACAAAAAGAACATATACTACAAACACCCCACAAATACTACAATCGCGAAAGAACAGATACGACACTACACCGTAGACACCATATCCTGACTAATACATGCATACATTGGATATCACCTACACATATATTTCATACATCATATAGTACATCTTGTACACCACATATAGATACACCATATATCTTTATTTGACAGATTTAAGTATTATCATATCACCTTTTTTTATACTGCAACTACTATATCCACACACTACACTCTGCACGACAGATATTACATATCATGTATAGATACTATGGGTTTTACACAGATATTACACTTGCACAAGAAATATATACTACACTCATACACACTATATAGTTCACACATTATGCCCTGCACGACAGATCCTACACTCACATACACATACACTACACTTCGATAAGTTCAGATACTACTCTTCATGTATAGGTACACTTCGAAGAGTTTAGATACTACTCTATTCACATATTCACTAAGTGATAATGTCTAAGACTGTTTGATTATAAGGGTGATTCGTTGGTGGCCTTTATCTGTTGTTGATAGGTTGACCTCGATATATCAGTTGCCTGTGGGATCGAGATAAAAAAAAGGGGTCTAGTATGAGCCTATCCCCAAATTGAAATCTAATATCCCATCTTGAGACTTTCATATGCTCATCATTTACCTTTTTTTTTTATAATCTGCAAATGTTTACCTAACCCATTTATATCATAAAATTGCAATCTGTTTTGAAGCTTTAGCAAAATTTTATCAGGTACGCTTTTGTTTATTTAATTTCCTTACTTTATTTTCTACATACTTCTTTTTGTTTTGTACTTTACTGTACTTCATTACATGTCTCATGCATTTTTTTACCGCATCTTATAGCATAGTCTCTTTGTTTGTTCTTTGTTGTACTGTAAACATTTACCAGTATTCACGCTTTAGCTACTACCTTTCTACTATGTTTGTGTAATCACCTAGGATAGGCCGTTCGAGGCATGGTTTTTTTATTATTATTCTCTCTTCTCCCTCTCCTCTTCTCGGAACGAGACGACGACGTGGTCGGCTGACGATTCATCTCCGGACAACGGTCGAGACAACTACCAAAGACGGAAGGATGAGCTTATACAGAACTTTGATAGATTAAAATAACATACCTATAAAATGTTGAGGTTGTTCGTTTGGCACAACGTAAATCCTCGCATTATCTTTTAAGACTTTCTACGATTTTATATCGTACGATATAAGTCCTAAACTTTTTAGGCTTCCGAGGTCGTCATTTAGTACTACATAAATCCTCACATTTTCTCAGACTATTTGCATATGACGTGCAGATACAAGTTCTGAACATCTAAATAATTTGCAGGACTGAAACATCAAATAATTTCTCTTTCAAAGACGTAAAGCCAAACAGTAAATTAGTTTAAGATGTCACTGATTCTTCTTCAGTGTTGTCGACATCTCCTACTTTTCGTTCCTTTGGATTATGAAAATAACTGTTCCTATTTGAACTTATCCCATTTGACTTTTCCTATGAACAATCGTGGAAATTTGAATGTTGAATTCTTGAAGACGAAACCTGTGATCATTATCAAGAGTTTTCTTAGGTGACTTTGGTTGTCTAAGATGTAAATAACTATAGGGGCTTGCTTCTATAAGGAATTTAAGAACCCAGATTAATCTAAACCCTGTCTAATCTGTGTATTAGATAGGGGAATTTATCAGCTATAAATTTCGCAGGCCAAAATAGAGTCTTAAACTTTTAAGGTAAGATAATTAAGGTTACTAATAAGTGATATGTTCATCCTCCAAGATGATATATCATTTATGGTATTGTATTCAACAATTTAAACTATTAGATATACGAAGTCTACTCGATCTCATCATTTTAAAAAAAAAAATAAAGGATACCATTTTCACAAAATTAAAATTACATTATATATATATATATATTAAATTCCAAATTTAAATTTTAAAATCTTATTTTCGAAGGAAAAATAGCCAACAATCCGCAGAGGAGATTGAATCTTGTTATGAAAGAAGTTATTAAGAAAGAAATTTTAAAGTTGTTAGATTTTGAAATTATCTACCCTATTTCAAAGAGTGCATGGGTTAAGTCCGATTCTTTGTGTTCCTAAGAAAGAAGGAGTGACTGTGACTATGAATGAGCATAATGAGTTAATACCAACAAGAAAAGTCACAGGATGGCGAATATGCATTGATTATAGAAAATTAAATCTCGCCACAAGGAAAGATCATTTTCCACTATCCTTTCTAGATCAAATGTTAGATAAACTAGTTGCGCATAAATACTTTTATTTTCTGGATGGATATATTGATTATCATCAAATTCAGATAGCTCCTGAGGATTAAGAGAAAACAACTTTTACCAGTCCTTATGGTACATTTGCTTTAAGAAGAATGTCATTTGATTTATGTAATACCCCTGCTACATTTCAAAGATGTATGATGACTATTTATTGTGATTTAATTGAAAAATGGATTAAAGTTTTTATGGATGATTTTTTTTGTGTTTGGAATTCATTTGAATCATGTTTAGAACATTTATCAAAAGGTTTTAAGCTCTGTGAATAAACAAATTTGGTCCTTAACTAGGAAATGTCAATTTATGGTAGCAGGAGGAATTGTTTTGGGACATCAAAATTCAGAAAATTGTATAGAAGTAGACCCTGCAAAAATTCAAGTGATCGCTAATTTACCTTACCCAACAAGTGTGAAGAAAATTCGAAGTTTCTTAGGACATGCTGGATTCTACGGTATATTAAAGACTTTTCAAAAATTACTAAGCCTTTATGCCATTTACTTGAAAAAGATGTAATTTTTAATTTTGATAAAGCATGCCTAAAAGCTTTTGAATTATTAAAAGAAAAATTAGTCACTGCACCAATAATTGTTTCATCAGATTGGAAAAAACATTTTGAATTGATGTGTGATGCAAGTGATTATGCTATTAGAGCTGTTTTAGGACAAAAGCATGATACTATTTTCAAAGTTATCTACTATGCTAGTAGAACTCTTAATGAAGCTCAAATTAATTATACCACAACTGAGAAAGTGTTATTAGCAGTAGTATATGCTTTTGATGAATTTAGATCATACTTAATTGGAACTAAATGTATTGTGCATATTGATCATTCTGTAATTAAATATTTAATGAAAAAGAAGGATGAAAAACTAAGACTTATAAGATGGATTCTTCTTTTACGAAAATTTAACTTTGTGATAGTAGATAGAATAAGAGCCGAGAATCAAATTGCTGATCATCTATCCATGCTTGAATTAAAAAAACCACTCTGTTTTGAAAAAAAATTAATGAACATTTTTCAGATGAGAAATTTTTCAATATTAATGAGTGGTGTGTTCCATGGCATGCCAACATTGTGAATTTCATTGTTAGTGATATTATACCCTATGGAATGACATACCAACAAAAGAGGAAATTTATTTCTGAAGCTAAGACTTGTTTTTGTGATGACCCATTTTTATATAAACAAGGAAAAGATCTTATTATTCGAAGATGTGTGCCTTTAGAAAAAAACTTATGAAATTATCCAAAAATGTCATAATTCTGATTTTGAGGGACATTTGTGTGTTGATAAAATTGCATAAAAAATTTTGCAATCTTGATTTTATTGGCCTAAAATCTTTAGAGATGTTAACACTTATATCAATACTTGTGATCAATGTCAATGAGTAGGCAATATTTCTAGAAGAAATGAGATGCCCCTCAATTGTTTGTTAGAAGTTGAGATATTTGATGTTTGGGGATTAGATTTCATCGGACCATTTAAACCATCTTTTAGAAATTTATATATATTGTTAGTAGTAGATTATGTATCCAAATGGATAGAAGTTATTTCTTTACCTCGATCCGATGCTTAAAGTGTTACAAAGTTTTTAAAAATGAATATATTTTATAGATTGGGAATGTCGAGAGTAATCATAACTTACCGTTGAAGTCATTTTAGAAATGCAATGATGGAAAAATTATTAAATAAATATCGTATTAACTATCAAATTGCTAATGCTTATCATCCTCAAACAAGTAGTTTGAATGAATTATCAAATCGTGAGATTAAAAGAATAATGGAAAAATTTGTGAATCCAACCAAAATGGATTAGTCAGTTAAACTTGATTATGCTTTGTGGGCTTAAAGGACTGCATACAAAACTCCTATAAGAATGTCCCCACACAGAGTAATATTTAGGAAAGTTTTTCATTTACCAATTGAACTTGAGCATAAAGCATATTGGGCTATTAAAGAATATAATTACAATTTAAAGGATGTTGGTGAGAATAGATTATTGCAATTAAATGAGCTTGATGAGATAAGAAATGAATCTTATGAAAGTGCTAAGATTTACAAAGAAAAGATGATGAGGTGGCATGATCGGAGGATTGTTACTAAAAAAATTGTGCCATGATAGCAAGTTTTGCTTTATAATGCAAGGTTAAGATTATTTCCAAGCAAACTTAAGTCTAGGTGAATGGGCCTATTTGTTGTGATGAAAGTTTATCCCTATGGTGCTTTGGATATTAAAGATCCTAAAATTGATAAAATATTTAAAGTGAATGGTCACAAGATGAAACCCTAATTTTTAGGTAACCAACTTAAATTGCATGATCTTATGTTGTTGAGTCAACCAGAATAAGCATTGGTTACATCGGTTGACGACGTAAAACTAAGAGTTATGTGGGAGGCAACCCATAGTTATCTGTGTATTTATTTATGTTGTTGTGTTTGATTTAGAAAATTTTGGTAGTATTTTGAATATATAATTATTTAGTCATTATTTTAAGACCTTAAAAGATGACTTAGATATGTTAGAATGAGTATTTGGACATTAAGTTGACCTGTAATAAATTGAGCACTGACGCTTACGCGTCAACATCTGGCGCTTAAGTGCGACAGTTAAAAACATGTGAATTTTGGTTTTTAGAAGTTTTAATCTTGATTTAGTTAGCTTTAATGTGGGATAACAGTTTTAAGATGTTCTTAACAGTTATATGGGGGTTTAAAGCCTATAAATAGAAGGATTTTGTGAGGATTTATACCACAATTCAATTCTAGCTCTAAATTCTAAGTGAGAAGAGAGAGTTTTGAAAGATGTCATCTTGGGAGAGTGATTTAAAGAAGAAGGAGGTAACGAGAAAGAAATTTATTAATGAGAGTGTACAAAAGTTATATAATGGTTTCCTAGCCATTAATATTGAAGGAATAGTGGAGAAAATCACTCAATCTAAGGCTGACGTGGCTTTAATTAAGGCAAAAGTGATGGAAGTTAACGCACATCTGGATCATATGGGATGACAACTTAATATGCAGTTTAGCCATACCAGTTTTATAGAAGAAGCGGATAAGGCTATATATTTGAAGAACAAATGGATTGAAGAAGATTCAACCAAGGTTATTAATCACCATTCGTTTTATCAGATTTACATTCCAAATGCTGAAGGAGAGACTAATGATAGGTGATATACCAAAAATATATGCATTTTTAGACCCATATTTTATACGTATTTTTTATGATGTTGCACTTTAATGGAAGATATTTTGATGTTTTCTTGCAGGTTGTTGGTTTTTAAGGTTTACAACAAAAAGAAAGCAAAAAGGATGAAATTTGGAGTCAAAATGACGTTTTTGAAGAAATGCTCAGCGTCGGCAGTGCCGACGACAGAGAACAAATTAACGCAAAGATTTTTTACTAAGCACTAACGATGCAAAAGGCGGTGCAGACCCTTTTTATAGAAGGTCTGATGTATTTGGACGATTTTTTTAGGAGTTTTTGGAGGCACCTCGTAAAGAACCAACCTTGGGCTCTATTTGGGGCCGAATTTCATCAGAAAAAGTGCTCCTCTATGTTTTTCACTCCTCTTCGCACCACATCATTCCATTCCACTTTCATATTGGAGTCAATTAGTGATTTTGTTTTCATAATTTAGAGTTTTTGTGGTGAGATTTAGTGTGAAACTTTCTGTAACAGTGTTGGAGAAGGAGAAAAGTGAGACATATCTTCTTCCTGCATTTCTAAGGAAAGGCTACAAAAGATTTGCTTTGAGAAAGAGTTTTCAGATAAGTATTGTTTGTTTATCAGTGTTGTATGAATTTTATTTTATATATGAAATTTGTGTTTTGTTATTTCTTTCTCATGAAGTTTGAGTAGTTCTATCTATCTTTCTCCCTACTCTGAGATTGGTGAAATAAAGAGATAATATGAATGTGCCAATATTAAATTGTAAAATAAATTGTGACAATTTTTCAACTCAAAACTTAATTTACTTTTCGATCTGGCCAATTGAATTGTTAAAATGTGTTGTGAAACATATGATCCGGGAAATGGAGTATGCGTTCTACAACAGAGTAAGGATCACATTTGATTCCATGAAGGAGAACATCGTTTATGGAATTAGGTGCAAATAAATAGGGAAATATTCTTTATTGGGTGTAGAATTAGAGAACTATTAGGGTGACAGACTAAAATATTCAATTCAGTCTTAGAGTTTAGAAACTAAAGCGAGAGCTAGCCTTCACGTGAAGGGAAGTGGGAGCTCTGAAGTGGGAGCCAATATCCTCCTAGCCTAGCCACGAATTTAGGGACTAAACACTTAGATTAGCCATTGATTTTCTAAGCACTATATCAGGGTAGAGAATTAAAATTGCTCCTCTTTAGCACAATACATATTATGAATATTTATCTCATCTTATTTTACCATAGCATCATTGTAGTGGGAAGTATGCTTTTTTTACATAAGAATCTCCGTTGCATAAACATAGTTAATAGATTAGTATTTACTGTTTTAAATTTTGCATATTTGAAATAGTTTAGAAATTTAATTTTTATTACATCTCAATAATTGAAATTAGTGACAGTGATTTCAATTGAGTTCAATTGAGTTTCTGTGAATTTCCTAGCAAATTTATCGTTTCCAATTTAAACATTCCCCGTAGGATCAATATTTGGGGCTTAAATAGAAAGCCCATTATTACTTGATAACGATATGTATACTTGTGTAGAATCTGAATATTAATTGATTATATTTACTTAAATTTTACACAATCTATAGCAATAAAAAAAGTCGGATCAAGTTTTTGGCGTCATTACGTGGGGAAGGTAACGGTTGAATTAAATAGTTTTGATAAATTAGGAAATTTTGAGATAATATATATATCATAAAAAAGTTATTATTATTAAAAAAAAATTAAATAAAAAATCCAAAAAGAAATATTTTAATTAAAGTGTTTTACTTTGCTTGCTTTATTTGTTTATGTGAAATATTGGATCTGAAGGTTTAGTACCTTACGATTCAGAATTAGAACGAACTTTTAGAAAAATTTGAAAACAACGAAGAGAAATTAAAAATTTACAAGAAATGTTGAATAACTTAGATAATCTAATATATGAAAATCGACAAAGACCTTTAAAAAATTATGTGAATCCGACAGCAGATGAACTTCACTTAACTATTCAAAATCCTGATGTTGTTGCTAATTCATTTGAGCTTAAACCTCCTATTATCCAAATGATACAAAATAATCTATTTAGAGGATCACTTACTGAAGATCCTAACTTACATCTTGCTAGTTTTCTTGAAATTTGGCTACATTTAAATATGACAGAGTGTCTAATGATGTTGTTAGGCTTAGAATTCTTCTTTTTTCATTAAGGGATAAAACCAAGGCTTGGTTAAATTCGTTAACACCTGGATCTATTAGAATTTGGGGAGAACTATCATACAAATTTTTGGCTAAATATTTTCCACCCTTGAAAACTGCTAAGCTTGGAAATGATATTACATCTTTTTGTCTATTTGAAGGGGAATCAATATATGAAGCCTGAGAAAGATTTAAAGATCTTCTTAGAAAATGTCTACATCATGATTTACCAGATTGGTTAATAATTCAAACATTTTACAATGGATTAGTAGGATCACTGAGATCTATTATAGATGTTATTGTGAGTAGTTCATTAATGTCAAAACCTTTTGATGAAGCATATTCTTTAATTGAAGAAATGGCTACTAATAATTTTCAATGGCCCTCTAAAAGGGTAAATCTTAAGAGAGTAGCTAGTATTCATGATTCTGATGCAATGTCTATTTTGGCATCTCAAATTCCTGCTATTTCTAAAAAGATTGATCAAATATGAACAAATTATTCTCAAGTACCCCTAATATTAGAGGAGAATTCATTGGGACAGATTATTGATACTCAATCATCTTATGAAACTTTAAACGCTATAAATAATTGAAATAACAATCCCTATTCTAACTATATTAACCCTGGTTGGAAAAATCACACTAATTTTAGTTGGAATAATTATAATAATTCAGTGAATCCATCTAGAAATCTGAACAATCAAGGAAATCCTAATTTTTGACCTTATTATCCTCAAGGATTTAACTTCAACCCTAACCCACAAATTAAGAAAAATAAGTTGACGATGGAAGAAGTAATGTTGAATGTGGGAAATTAAATACAGAATCAAGGGGCTGCTATTAGAAATATTGAAATCAATTAGTACTTATTGCTATTGCACTTAGTAATAGACTTTCTGGAATTCTTCCAAGTACTGTGGAAGTTAATCCAAAAGATCAAAATAAAGATCAAATTAAAGCTATTCAATTACAAAGTGGAAAAAAATTTGAAACAAGGTCCGAAGAGAAACTGAAGTTGATGAAGAAAAGGAAGAAATGGAAAATGATCAACAGGAAAACGAACAAACACAGAGCCCTATAGAAAAACCATTACCTTCATTTCCTCAAAGACTGAAACAGAAGAATAAAGATAAACAATTTACAAAATTTTTGGAAATCCTTAAGAAGTTAACAATAAATATTCCTTTTGTTGAAGCTTTAGAAAAAATGTCAAGTTATGCTAAATTTATGAAGGATGTATTAAACAAGAAAAGGAAGTTTACAGATCATGAGACCGTTACACTTAGTGAAGAGTGTAGTGCTATTATTTAGAAAAAGTTTCCTAAAAAATTAAAAGATCCTGGTAGTTTTACTATAGCTTGTGTAATTGGAGAAAAGTTTTACAGAAAAGCTTTATGTGATTTAGGAGTGAGTATCAATCTTATGCCTTTATCAATTTTTAAACGTTTAGATTTGGGAGAAATTCCTCCTACTACTATAACTCTTCAGTTAGTCGATCGATCAATAACTTATCCAAAATGAGTTATAGAAGATGTGCTAGTAAAAGTGGATAAATTTATTTTTCCTATATACTTTATAGTATTGGATATGGAGGAAGATAAAGAGATTCCCGAGACCATTTCTTGCAATAGAGAGAGCTGTAATAGATGTGCAAAAACAAGAATTAATTATGAGAGTTAATGATCAAGAAGTGAAATTTAATATAGCAAAAGCTATGAAATATCCTGCAATAGAAAAAGATAATGAATGTTTCAGTATGAAAGTAGTAGATTATCTAAGTAATGAGCAGTTTAAGAATGAATTCGAAGATAAATTAAAGCAAGGAGAAATTTTTGATACAGAAAATGTAGTAAAAGAAGAAGATTTAGATTTTATTTTGGGCAAATTTGAAGCAATAGAATTACTGAAAAATGATAGTAAAAATCTTATTCCTTCAAGTATTAAACCGCATGAACTTAAATTAAAGATATTACCTGCCCATTTAAAATATGTATTTTTAGGAGAGTCATCTACATTGTCTGTTATTATATCTTCTGAGTTACTAAAATCCAAGAACAAAAGTTGATAGAGATTTTGAAAAAGTATAAAAAGGCTTTTGGATGGACTTTAGCAGATATTAATAAAATTAGTCCTTCAATTTGTATGCACAAAATTTTATTAGATGAATAGTATGAACCTAAAGCGGATCCTCAGAGAAGATTAAACCCAATAATGAAAGAAGTTGTTAAAAAAGATATTTTAAAGTGGTTAGATGTTGGAATTATATATCCTATTTCAGATACTGCTTGGGTAAGGGGTAAGCCTAATTGACTATGTTCCGAAGAAAGGAGTGACTGTTGAAGAAAATGAGAAAAATGAATTAATACCAATAAGACAAGTAACTGGTTAGCGAATTTGTATTGACTATAGAAAACTAAATATGGCCACCAGAAAAAATCACTTTCCTTTGTCCTTCTCAGATCAAATGTTGGATAGATTGGCTGGGAACAAATACTATTGCTTTTTAAATGGATATACTAGATATCACTCACCGCAACTTTATATATGCTTAAAAATATAAGTATTTAATACTGCTGCTAAAAGATTTAATTCCTCAGCAACTGTACCAAAACTTAATAACAGTTATAGATTTGATAAAGATGGATGTATAAAATATTCAATAATTGTAAAGTCACACTTATCAACGCAAGTATACGTATCGCTCAAGTAATACAGGGCTCTAATGGAGTCCTAGATATCGATCCCATAGGGAGTAATATTAGAACTACGAACTAAGATTTTAGAGAAAAACAATACTTTAATCGCAACAATGGAATTCAATTTGCTTATCTGTCACTAATAGACAATTGAAATAAATATTTAAATTTTAATAACTCTTAAATAACTAATTATATTAATGAGGTTTTTAATGTAATATTCAATATATAAGAAAGCATCATTCTCCTTATCAAGAAATTATAGTGAATGGATAAAATGAATCAGTTCAATTTGTATTGTGCCAAATAGGAGCATACCTATTCTTTACCCTTTGGTCCATGCATAAAGAACATTGACTAATCCTATGCTTGTTTTCTGAATTTGCGGTTAGGCTGGGATGATATCGGCTCTTACTTCGGAGCTCCCACTTTCTCCTCACCTGAGGGCTAACATCTACACTTCAGCACCCAAACGATAGGACCGAATTGNCTTCAGCACCCAAACGATAGGACCGAATTGAGGATTTTAGTCTGTCACTCTAAAATCTCCAATTCTACGCCAAATATCTTTATTTCCCTATTTATTTGCACCCAACTTCCAAGGGCTTTGACCTCCCTGAATCTTGGATGTAATCTTCACTTTAGTTGTAAAAATCAACATATTTTAACAAATCAATTGTCTAGATTGAAAGTAAATTAAGATCGAAGGGAAAAGATCATCACAATTTCTTAAACATTTTCATGGCTTCACCAATTCAAGTCAACATTTCACAAATCTTAAGACAAGGAGAAAAACAAAGAACTACTTAGATCTCACGGGAAAAACATAGCAAATCTCAGAATTCATATATAAAATCAAAGTTATTCAAACTACAACAATAAATAAACTTATCTCTAATTTCTCCCCAAGTAAACTTCTCGAAGTTCCTCTTAATCTCTTCCTTTCTTTATAGCACACAAAATTCCTCTTCGAAGCGGCAAGGAGGAAGAAATCTCTCACTTTCCCTCCACTCTTACAATCACTTGAAGAATTCCTCACAACTTAGACTCTCTACCAAACACTAATGGAACCTTCCTAACCTCCAGGACCTCTAGGCTCTCTCAAATTTTCAGCCAAAATCTTCTTTTAAAGTTGTGGATGAGCTTTCTCAAGAGTTGCCTAAGCACCCCTCCAAAATTTGTCCTCATCCAAAGTCCGGTTGGACATAACCGCCGATCTCACCGTCGGTAGCCTCGAGGGCGTCGTCGACGGGCCTTCTAAGTGAATTAATTCTAGAGTCTCGGGAAAATCTCGCCATCGGCGCCGTTGGGCTTGCCGTCGGCGCCTAAGTTCAAATCTTCACATTTTGGTCCTTTTCGCTCCAAATTTGCTCCTTTTTGCATCTTTTTGCTCCAATGAGCCTAATTCATCATTCCTGCAATAAAACATCAAAAATACCTTTCTTTAAAATGCAATATCATTAGAAATAATATAAAATAGGTATGAAAATCTCATCATATTTTTCTTTGGTCAAAATCCCCCAAACTTAACTATTAATTGTCCTCAAGTAATTTTGGTACCACATAAAAGTAGTGAACTATTGTAGTAAGGTTTTAATTGAGAAATACTATAACTTTGATTCAGATAAATATCATAGTGAGATTTTCAGAAAAAATTCAAGTAATTAAATTAACTCTGTAGCTACAAGATTATCTAGTAATCAAGTTTAAGAGTTCTAGTCTTCTATTCATTTCAAGAATGACTATATGTCACAATAGTAAGTCACTTAGAATATTCAAATGATAGGAACTTCATGAAAACTCTACTAGTAAAAGATCTAATCCATAAATATAAGTTCAGGAATGTATTTAGGTTTGCCCTTTAGGTAGGCCAATTTTTGATTAAGCATATCCTCAAGCTTCTCCTCACTTCCATATTTTTTTTCTTTCTTTTCTATTTTTCATTTAGATTCCTTTCAATCCTATATATTTTTCTTTTCTTTTCAGAGATTATTGTCAATCCTTTCTTTTTTCCATTTTCAAATGAGAATTACTATATCTAGATAGCCTTTAATGATTTTGAACTTCACCTATCTTTCCCTAAATTGAAACTCAAAGCATTCCTTTGCCTTATAAGTATTTCATAGCTTTTACATCATTGAGCCCCAATCTTTTCTTCTCAAATTAATTTCTAAGATTCTTAATATTTCAAAATATAGTTTTCTTTACTTTAAATAGTTAACTATAGTCTTATTCTCTTATACTAAAATATCTCAAGTTACAAAATTAATTTTCATTGCAAAAATATTCCTTTAAATCTACCATAATATTTAAATAGCTACAAAATATAGTTACCTGAAATAAATTCACTACATAAAATCATAGAAATAATTTTTGAAAATATTGAACTAGATGACATCTAATAGTTAATATTTTTCTTCCCTCCCCCAAACTTAAATTTTTCAATATAAAATTATACAGGTGGAAAGAAAACTCTGAATGTAAATCATACTTCAGTATTTTAGGCATTTTCATCATTCTAAAATTTTTGCAATCCTTCTCAACATTTATATTTCACCTGGTTTGTAATATTAGGAGCTTTCTACACATATAAATCATTAGAAAAATTTCTGGGTAATGAAATTTTGAAATAAGTATAAAACTAAAACATTAAACAAGCACAATATTTCCTAACACAACCACAATACTAAACAAAAAAATTACAATTAAAATACGAAATAAAAATCACATTACATTATAAAATATTACTCAACATCTATTATACTACACATACAAATTTAACTACCACGCTAACTTTATATCAAAAATTAAAAATTATCTAAGTGCAACATAACAATAAAAGGGAAAGTCCAAATACACAAACATCCATTTCTATTACAAAAGATCATAAAAATAAAAGTACAAGTACAAGTACATCAACTACTATCAAATATCAAAATCTCAAACTATGTCTTCATCTCCTTTATCAGCAGGTGGATTGGGCTGATACTGAGTATATCGGAGGCACTCAAGGAAAGTAACATCAGACTCACCTCTATAGTGTCGGGCATGAGCTTCGTAATAAGCTACCTCAAAATTTGAATGCCTCTGAAGGTGCTCACTATCATAATCATGTCAACGTTCTAAACCTCTAATCTTTTCATTTATCAATTTTATGCTCTTCCGCTATAAGGTTAACTCATTCATCAAATCAGTCAGAGTAGGGGAACTAAAAGGTGGAAGGTCATAACTTGTATAGGGGACATCTCTAGTAGTAGAAGGTTCTTCACTCCTACTTCCAGTTCTCCATTTCTCATGGGATTCATAAGTTTTCAAATTGGCTTTGCTAATGGGTTTCATAAGGTAAACCCATTCCTCATCTTCTCCAGCTTCCACTCTAGAAAGTTGGCAAAGTGCATAAATAAAGTCAGGATGTCCTAGACCTCCACTTGTTTCACTCCTTGTCGTAGTCAATATATTCTTAAAAATAATTCTCCCCACATTTATAGTTCTATTATTCTGAATGTAGAAATTTAGAATAGATATATCTCTAGTTTCCTCACTATGGTGACAAGTCGATAACAGAGTAGAGGAAATAAAATAGTGCCACACCTTAGAGGTGGCATTCAACATGGAAGCAGAAAAGTTTACCCGTTATCATTGCTTTATCTTCCATGTTCCTTTCCCATCAGTGAGAAAGTTGATCACATCATTCATGGGGCCTTCCAAAGCACTGAAGGATTCATATTGGCAGCTATAAGAGGCTGGGACTTCGTAAAAGGTGTTGATGCGGGCGACAGTAAATTCAACAGGAAATCCTCGCACTTGAACGATTTCATCTTCAGAATAGAATACATTGGCATAGAATTCCTTCATAATTTTTGCAACGGCTTTATTGGTGGTGTAAAAGAAGTTTTCTCACCTTCGCTCAACAATAAGTCGTTCAATTTATCCTCCTGGACTTTTAAAAACTTGATCTTGTATACATTTCTTTCCTTCAAATACTGAAGTAAATCTTGATTGAGCCTTCACATTAACGAAGCAAGACTCGTCAAACTCAATTCATCTCTTTTGATGTGGAGCCATTTTAATCTAATCACAATTATAGAAAAATTCCAAAATATACTTCAAACATTCAAATAATGGCTTCCAAAAGTAATTCTAACAGTTCAACACTAAGATCCATGAATTTCTTCCCAATATTTTCTTCACACTCTCAAAATTTTTGGATCTCCTCAATGTGGAAGAAATTCATGGTGAAAATCAAATATTTTT
>NEWO01001399.1:76039-93978 GCA_003013225.1 Phalaenopsis aphrodite | reverse complement strand
AAATCAAGTTTATATTTTTCCTAGGATCCTCTAACCACAGTGAACCTACCAAAATAAATTTTGTATTTTTCTAATGAGTATTTTAATTATTATAAATATTATACTAAAACAAAGACCATAACTTGAAAATTAGATATCTATGCTTAGAGATCTTTCCAAACTTTGGAAAAATTAGAAAAAGAATTCCCATAACATGTAGAATCAAAGTCTCAAAGCTCAAGTCATGGTGAAATGTCTATGCAAATGGAGAGTTTAAATAAGTAAAACACCATTTAATTAATTAAAAATAATATCTGCATCAAATAAACTTGAAATTGTTTGCACATTGTTCTCAACTCTTCACTGAGAAACAAAATATTTTAATTTTATTTTTATGATTTTTCTACACAAAGTTATGCATTTTTTAAGTTCTGGTCATTAAATAATTCAAATAAAAGCCTATTTTTCTACTTATCCGCGTCATCCTCATATGCATCGAAGGGACATGTGTCACCGTGGTATTGGGCGCCGCCAGCTGACTCATCCTGCTCTTTTTGAACCTCTACGCTATCTGACCGCATCAGGACCCTCCATTCGATACACGCTTGATCGGGCGGTCCTCTGTTATCATCCACAATTGGTTTAACCCGAAAACCATCATTTTAAAATGCTAATAGCTTACTATATTCTCAACCAAATTAAGTCCAATTTTTTTAAATTACTCATCTTGACTAGGAGATCACATTCATAATGTTGATCAAGCTTTAAATCGATCCTATAAGCATGGATAATTAAATAAAGCTCAGTTTAGGGTTAACTTTCAATACCTTTACCCAAGAGGTGTGGCCTCGATTGCGCGCTTCCAAAAGCTTACCTTAAGTCCAAAGAGCTCCCAGATGAAGTCCCAAGCTGTAGTGAATTGCCTAGGTATGATTTCGACCAAAGCTGATTTAGGGGGTTGATCAAAGTCCACCTTAGGGTGCTCTGGTGATGGGGCTTTTATAGGTGATCTACTTCTCTTGTTGTGGGGATAGTGTGGGTACAATTAATTTGAATTTGGTGGAGATTTGGAGGATGTCCTGTTTCGGCCTAGGGATTGGGCTCCAAAATTGAGCTAAAGCAGTGGATTTGAGTGGTTGAGGATGGTTGGGTTAAGCTCAAGAGGTCTCAAGGAAGTTTTGGAAGCAATTTGGCAGAGTCTCCCCATGTAATTTTAAGCTCTCCCCATTTCGCCATGGAGGGGGTTTAAATAGGAGGGGTTAAAGAGGCCACCAGGGGCAATTGGTGGATGTTTATGGTTGCTTAGGTGGAGGGAATAAATTCCCAAGTGTTCAATTGAAGTTTTACACATCATGTAGGTTCAATTTTTAGTTTTAACCATATGGGCTCCCTTGGCCATGGTGTTTTCTGGCCACCAAGGTAGCTAGCCGGCCAAGGAGGGGTCACTATTTGGTCAGGGGGCTCAGGGCTTGGTTTTGGTGCAACCAATTTGGGGTTGCCATGTGTAAAGGTATGAGATTTAAATAGAATGGGGGAAGGGCTATTTTTAGGAAATATTGGTTCCAATCATGGTTTGAGGCTGGGTTCACCTCTCAAGACCAGTTTGGGTGCTGAGGGAAATCAGGAGGATCAGCTTAATTAGCATAGTGAGGTCTCTATCCAAAGAGATTTGGCTAATCATGGGTTAGAATGATTCCTGGGAGGGGTTAAGTGAATCTTAATGATATTTGAAAGTGGTTTAGCCTCTTTCCAATAATAGATTGATGATGTGGCATGGCTCTCATGGCTGATCTATGGCTTAGGAGTGGCTTCATAGCTTGTCATTGGCTTGGTCAACTTTCATGAAAAGGGATTTTTAAAATTTTAAAATATTTTGGTGGATTTTAGCATGATGCTTGATTTGGTTTTAAATTTTGGACTTTAAGAATGATTTTAATCAAATGGATGATGGAAATAAATAAATATCATGTGGGCTTTGGACTTAGGCTTTTGAAATTAAATGTAGTGGGCTTCGGGCTTTTAAAATAGAAATTGATTTTGGGCTAAAATTTGGGCTAATTAAATTTTGGGTTTGGTCTAATAATATGTCATGAAGGCTTGATAAAGATTTCAAGTAATTTTGAATTGAATTGGTAGGCTAATTTGGTGGATTTAGGCATATGGTCAAAATTAGGCCTTTTTGATTTGAATGAAATTGGGCTTACAATTAGATCAAATTGGGTTTGAATTTTATTTAGAATAGAATTGGAGATGCTGAATTTTGGTTTAGAATTTAATTGGGCAAAATTGGGGTCAATTGGGCCAAAATTGGAGTTAATTTGGAGACATTTGGGCCTTTTAAGGGTAAATTGGGGGTTCTGGTCAAATTGAGTAAAATTGGTTAAATTTGGTCAAATTGATGATCAAAAACTGAAATTAAAATATTTGGGATGATTTTGGAATGTTTGCTAATTTTTGGAATTTTTAGAATTTTTAGGTCATGTGGGGTATTTTCATAATTTTGGTAATTTTTTGGGGTATTTTGGAAATTTAGCAAATTTTGGTCAATTTAGGTCATGGGGAGTGGTTTGCGATGATATTTGGAAAATTTTGGGTATTTTGGGATTTTTTACAAAAATTAGCGTTTTATGGGTATTTTTTGTAATTTTGACAATTTTTTAGGTATTTTGGAAATTTTGTAAGTTTTGGTCAATTTAAGTAGTGGTGAGGGGTTTGAGATGATTTTTGAACAAATTTGGATATTTTTTATAATTTTGGGATTTTTTGGAAAAATTAAGGTTGTAGGAGTATTTTGGTAATTTAGTAGTTTTGGGCCAAAATGGGCCACCAAGCCATAAAGCCATACCAAACCTATAGGAGCCATGTGAGGACTCATTTTGGATGCTCAATATGTTGGTTCTAACCCTCTTAGTCAAAGACTAGGGGTATAGGGTCATCCATATAATTTTCCAAAAGGAGTCAGGAGACCAAATTAAGGTGTCTTAGGGTTTAGGGTATGTGAAAGGTGTAGAATGTGTGCAAGTTAGCTGCACCAAAACCAGATCACCCAGGGTTAGTCCTAATGTCTAACCATCCTATGGGGGACACCCCTTGAGCTCCTTCATACTGACCCTGCCTACTAAGTGCTAGAGGTTACACGAATATGTGGAACTTCAAGTTGAGCAAAGAAGGGTTTAAAATTTTTAATGGTGAGGGTTCTTTTTCTAGTCCTCTAGGAATGGTCAATAGAAAAGTTCTATGGCTAGACCCTAAGCTACTAAAGAGGAAAAACTAGACCTCAACCGAAAAATGAGGTCAGCAAATGGACCCCCAATAGGTGTGGTGTGGTGGGCAAGCACATCGTGCTTATTGGCGTTGATCGAGGAGATCAACATAACCAACATAGACTCTTAAGTTGATAGACCTAGAACAAAGTGTAGAATTGAGTAACAATTATTTCTACTGGGGAGTAACAGATACTCTAACTGGGGAAAAGAAATGAGACTTCAGATTATCAAGTTTTAGGTGTGGATTTCAGATTCGTTTCAGAATTTTATTTGTCTTGATTTAAAGCTGAGAAGGGAGTAGGGCGAAGGCCTATCCAAAGTGCTGAGGATGCTGAGAATTGCTGAGAAGGGAGTAGGGTGAAGGCCTATCCAAAAAACTGAGAGTGCTGAGAATGCTGAGACTGCTGAGAATGCTGAGATTTACTGAGAATTGCTAAGAAGGGAGCAAGGCGAAAGCCTATCCCAAGTGCTAAGAATTGTTGAGAAGGGAGTAGGGCGAAGGCCTATCTCGAGTGCTGAGAATTGCTGAGATTTGCTAAGAATTGCTGAGAAGGGAGTAGGGTGAAGGCCTATCTCGAGTGCTAAGAATTATTGAGATTTGCTGAGTATTGCTGAGAATTGCTGAGAATTGCTGAGAATTGTTGAGAATTGCTGAGATTGCTGAGTATTGCTGAGAATTGCTGAAATTGCTGAGTATTGCTAATAATTGCTGAGATTTTGGATTTTGCTAAAATTCATAAGGAATTTTGGTGAGATTCAATTTATGCAGAGATTATGAAAAATTTTGTTGAGATTTGATTTATGTGGAGAATATGAAGAATTTTACTGAGATTTGATTTATGCCGAGAATATGAAGAATTTTTGCTGAGATTTGTGAGTACAGAATATGAAGAATTTTTGCTGAGATTTGTGAGTACAGAGATCATGAGAAGAATATAAAAAAAATGGTCAAGGTTCGTTTGTGCAGAGATCATGAAAATTTTTGTGAAGTGCGGAGAATGTTTGTAGGAGTTCTTGCAGTGTTGAATTTTATTGAACAGTTTGTGCAGAGATTTATAAAAATTTATGAGGTGCAAAGTTTTTTTTCAATGTTGAGTTTTATTTTCTTTGATGCTGAGTTTTATTTTATTGCATTTGTTTTAGGATTTGGACCCAATTTTAGACAAGCACGACATATGTGCTTCTAAGAACGAGTCTTTATCTCTTAAACATCAGGAGGCACGGTACTTCTTGAAATATTGTCCACTGACTAAGAACAAGTGTTAGAGCGTAACCCACTCTTTAAGGTGCTATCAAAATTATATTCTTTCAAGTACCTATAAAGTTGTGTTATCTCTAAGAAAACCACAGCTAAAGAGGCAGCAAGTTCGTAACTCCATTTGTAATAGTTGTCGTTTACTTTTGCACTGATTCTGTAAAACTTGTTCATGTCGTTCTTTGAATTGTCGTTGGAGTTGTATTTGCTGGGCACTAAAGGATACAACTTCAGCATTGAATTTCCATTAATTGCTATTATCATTGTCATTTCTTTAATTCTTTCTTTCTGAGCCTAAGCAGATTTCAGAATTTTGGTCGTGTAATCAAAATATTTTTTATTTTCCAAAGATATTTCTAAGCCAATTAATAATCGACTAAAATATTTAATATCGTTGAACTTTTTCTTGAATATAATATTGGAAGAATTTTCTTAAGAGCATTAATTAGAGGAAACTCGGACACCAATTTTTGATTAATCGTCCACCTCAAGCTTTTTCTCAGGGATAATTTTCTTTTTTGCTTTGATTTTTGGATCAAACTTTTCACACAATCTTTCTTCTTTTTTTTCTTTTCTTTTCTTTTTCTTCTTTTCCCCATGTTTTGTTGAAAATTACTATATCTGGTAGAGCATGATTTAAAGATTTTGAATGTCTAAATTCAGACACCAATTTTTTATTATATGCTCACCTCAAGCTTCTGCTCAGGGGACTCACAAATTTTTTTTTTTGCTCCGTTTGTTTTCTGAGAATTACTATATCTGGTAAAACATTTTTCTCTTAAGGATTTTGAAAGTCCAAACTCTCCTGACTAATAATCCTCAAATGTTTAGTAAGTTGAATTCTGAGATACTATAACTCGTTTGAAATTCAGGACCCAGTCACATGGCAGGAAATTAAAAGGCTCGTGATATCCCGAGTCAACTACTCGTATTTCAACCATGCTATCTTATTTTGAAATCGGCTTAGGACTCAATTGAAATTATTTAAAGTGGATGACTCAGTTATTAGAGCATTAGTTTCTTCTCCCCTGAAGTTATATTCATATCAAAATATCAAAAAAAATGTTTTTTTCTATTGGGGTGATGAGCTTTCCAAATATTGAACATTTCTGAACAAAAACAAACTCTTTATTTTCATTAATTCATTGCGGTGGGAGGGATGGGATAGACTAACATCGATCCTGTTAAAATCCCATTTACACTAATTGTAGTAATCAAAAGATAAATTCTACTATCTCCTGATAGAGAGAAAACCTCGAACTCTGTGCTCTAGTCTGCAAGGAAACTTCTTGGATCTGTTCTCTCTTTTCCTCTGAAGACTTCATCTGAACTGTGTTCCATTTGACACCAGCTGCGTAGGAGTCAATTGGGACAATTGGATCGACCTAAATCATATTGATGGAACCTTGTTTAGGTTCTGTCAGATATTCTTCTAGGATCTTTATGTTCCCACTCTTGAAATTCTTCTTGAGCCACTCTTTGAAACTAATACAACCTTCAATGGTGTGCCCAAGAATTCTGTGATATGGGCAATAATTGGGATGGTTCTTCTTGTTGACTTCTGTCGGTTTCTTTGGCTCAGATAATCTAAACTCCGGTTTCTTAAACAAATTCTGAAACATCTTTGCTATTGCTTCATCCTTGAAGGGATATACTTTATTTAACAGTTCGGTCATAGACCGACCCTGCCTTCCATCCATCAAGTATGGATTTTGCTGAGGTGACTATCAACTGCGCTATTGGTTGTATTGTTGTTGATGTTGATAGATCTGTCGCGGAGGCTCAGTATGAATCTGCATCGACTGCTTACCCTTATCAACTGTTGCCACTATCTCTGTTCTCCTTTCAGATGTCGTGGCTGGCTTCGGCTCATCCACCCTTTCCAAGAACTCAAGTTGTTTGGTCTCCTTTTGCAGGCTTGCGGCTTTGCTAAGTAGCTTTTCAAAAGTTTTGATCGTAAGTCCCTTGAGTAAGAAACCTACCGGACCATAGATGTTTTGTAGCAAAAATTTGATTGCATGTTGTTCTTGAAGCTGTGGTTTGCACTTCATGCTAAAATTTCTCCATTGCAGGATATAATCTACTAATGTATCAGTCGATTTCTGTTGCTTGACCACGAGATCACCAACGGTGACATGGTACTGAACTCCGACCAACCGTCTGATAAAAATGTTTTCCATTTCTACAAATGTCTTTACCAAGCAGTTGGGTAATTCTGCATACTGGTTAAAAGCAATCCCTGAAAGACTGCTCATGAACTGTTGAAATAATAGCGCATCACTACCCTCTGTGTTGCAGAAATTTGTTCAAAAATGTGCAACATGCTGTCAGGGGTTTCCAGTCCTGTAGAAAATTTTGAACAAAGGTGATATGAAACACTTGGGGTATTTGATGGCATCAAACTCCTCCAGGTATGGCCTATCTTTTAGAATCAATGCCTCTCCTTTTGATTGATCCAAGATTTCTCTCACCTATCTTTTCGCCATCTGTTTTGTCTTTTTTTGGTACTGAACCCTAAACTGAATCCTTCTTTGGTTGTTCATTGGATGTGAACTCTTTTCTTTCATTTGCAATATGAATGATCTCTGGCTGGTTTATTTCTGGAGGTGTCATCTTTGGTGATTGTCACTGTCTTTGCATTGTAATTACTGTGGTTGTCAATTCTTCAATTTTCTTTTCAAGACGATTGATCTGTTTGTCCCTTTTTTGGATGACCCCTTGCCTCTCATCCACGGCGTTCTCCTCACCAGAAGATGGAGCATCGCGCGCAGATAACTCGACTCGAGTCTTGATGACATTGATTTCTATTAATCGTTCGTCTATGTAATATGGCACATTATAATTTTCATCATCCATATCTCTTCTTTGTCCTTCAGAAAATCGTGCAATATTAGCTCGGACTCTCTCCAACTTAGCCTCGATTGAATTTCCTTCGATTACTTTTAGTTCAGTTGGAGATTTCTGAAGAGTGTCACTTCTTTTATTGAGCACCGATGTATTTATGTAGGAATTAATCAAATCAAACAAAATCATATTTATGGAACCTTTCTTAGGTTCTTTCAAATACTCTTTTGGGATCGTTACATTTCCACTTTTTAAATTCTCTTCAAGCCAATCCTTGAAGATGAAACAACCTTCTATTGTATGCCCCAACATTCTATGGTAGAGAAAAACATTGGGATTATATTTCTTATCAACCTCTTCGTGCTTCTTTGGTTCTGGCAACCTGAACTCGGGCTTCTTCATCAAGTTTCTGAACGTTTTCAACACAGCCTCATCTTTGAAGGAATATTGTCTTATCCTTCGTTCTGAAAAAGTTGGGCCTGCTCTACCTTCCGTATGGTATGGCTATTGGTTGGATTGTCCATACTGTGGTACTTACTATTGCTGCTTAGGCTGACTATGCTGGGCCAAATGTTGCGGATGTTGGCGGGACTGTCGAGGCTGTTCGGCTTTCAAAATTTCCTGGCTGCACCTCCTTTTCTGTGCCTTCGTCAGTTGCACAGGTTTTGAATTGGACCCAATGTCAAATCCAGAAAGCAGTGGGGCATAAGCGTCAACTGACTCTTCCTTATGTAGAATCTCTTTTCCCTTATTCAACAAAATAGTTGGCGCGATGACGATGAATCCGGTAGTAGGAGCAGAAACAGTTCTCAGAGAAGTCCCAACGCTCCCACTGACATACCTTATAGCACTAGTAGGGTTTTTTTCGACCAACACTTTTGAAGGGGAGAATTCCTTAGTAGATTTCAGGTTGAACTCTACAATAGGCTCCACGGACCTATTCGTTTTGAACTTCATTATCGTGACAACCACCTTCTCGAACTTGACTCTAATATCATCGAACTCTTGTCCAAATTTAATAACTGCCAAGTCAAGCAGCTCATCCTTGTTGACAACAAACTCCATTCCTGAGGAGAAAGAGAAGATCAACTTGGGAGAAAACATTGTCCCTTCTATTTGAAGAATTTATGAAAGTTAGTGACGTCCCGTGCCTTGCAGTTTCAACAGAAGTACTCAAGTTTGATGCACTTGTCTTATAAACTGGGCATCCTATATTATTTTATTTTTCAAATTTGTTATTTATTTGTGAGTAAAGCATCAAAGAGTTACAATTAACAAATTAAATAAGCACGAAGAGACGCAAGAACATGGATTGATTCATAAAAAAACAAACCAAACCCAAAGGAGATGAAGAAAATGCAAAGTTTAGGACCCGGTGCGGGACCAACTTCATAATGCACAACGGCCAGGCAAAACTAGTCTACCAACACACTTAGTGGAGGTCCGAACCCACACAAAAGATAAATTCCTAATGAACTCTTGAACCTCTCTGTTCAAAGGTGATGGAACAGACGATCCTGAAGTCCCGAAGAGTTAACCGTAATTTCCCAAAACAGAAATGGGTAAAGCATGCCAACGGAAGAAGGGTAATTTGGTTCATGAGGGACATGAACACATTATCGATGTTTAAAGATAGGATTTCCTTATTTAAATGGAGAGAGAAGCAACTCCCCAGCGGTGTCGCCAGAATTTCGGTGCTATTATGGTTGGAGGAGTTGCCTGTTGGAAGCTGTCGGTCACCGGAATCGAAATCTCGTCACATGCTTCGGAAGGACATTTTAATTTAAATATGTATATAAATTTAGAAAAATATGAAATCAAAGTAATCTCATATTTTTCATATTTCAAATGAAAGAGCATTATACCTCAAACCCTGTATCTAACCAAGGGATAAACACAAGACTTGAGAATGAGGCTCGATCAAATAAACTAAGAAATATATGATATCCGTTTGGTATGTAAAACCATTTTAGTTGCCGATAATTTCCCTTATTTAATATGAAGAATTAAATAGGGTTTATTTTAAGCTGAGTTTGGAAAAGGTTCCTATAAGGTCAAGCCCCTATAGTTAATTACATTTTAGATGACCGAAGTCACCTAAGAAAACTCTTGATAAAAATCAGGGAATGTTATCTTCAAAGAAGTCAAAGGATAGGAATTTTCAACGAAATTGGACAA
Organism: Phalaenopsis aphrodite; assembly: GCA_003013225.1. Classification (NCBI taxonomy): domain Eukaryota; kingdom Viridiplantae; phylum Streptophyta; class Magnoliopsida; order Asparagales; family Orchidaceae; genus Phalaenopsis; species Phalaenopsis aphrodite. The sequence goes on along the minus strand of NEWO01001399.1, from coordinate 84,456 downwards.
AGAGGTGTTAAAGGGCAATGATTCAAATTTAGAACGTTTATTGTAGGATCCGAAGGAGGAAGAACTAGGGGATATAATAGATCCAGAGGAGAACCTCGGTGACTTCCTAGTCTATCCTATTATTTGGCTTCAATTTCGAGAAGAAATTATTTAAGTGTTTCATCCTACCTGTCATATTAAATTAGGGCTTACATTTGTGTAAAACGATCACACAATTAACCTGAAAGATGTGAGGATTTAGGTCGTGACAAGCGACAACCTCGAAATCATAAAGCGGGTTAGGGCTTAAATTGCATAACAGAGCTATACAAAGGCCTAAAGATAAATCGAGGATTTATGTTGCATAAGCAAACAACCTTGAAATCTTATGGATTGTTATTTATTTCCAAGGAAAGATATGCTGTTGTAGATATTCTTGCTGTTGAGGATGACCATGCTGCCTACAATGTTAGCTCCATAATCCCCGTCAGGATAAGTTTAAGTTTTTTAATGTGTGAAGTAATGATGTCAAATCAGATGTCCCTATGTTTATGGTTCTTTAAAAATTATGGAGCATATTAAAGTTGATTAGAGTGACACCGGTTAGGATCCAATGGTTCCCTCTTTCCGGCACCACTATTTTCTATCGGATTCACTTAGTCTAAATGAATTTACTAAACTCAACTTAATGAGTTCCATACTGTCATTTAGATCATGGGAAGCCTCGTTAGCAACCGCAGATTACCTCCTTTGAGGGATTCCCGATCATCCGATAGAGATGTCTTAATTTAGTTGCAATTTTTGTTTTGTAATGTTTGTGATTAAATTTTGAGTTGTCTTATATTTTGAATATTGTGGCGGTGAATTTTATCTTGATTGATTTTAGTTTTGGTTTTTGTTTAGCGGCTATCCTAGCAGTTTTGGTTTTCATGCAGGGTGACATCGTTGTTTAGCATGCAAGTTCTTAAGCATAAAAGTACAGTGTAGACAGAACGAGAAAAGAAAGCACTGTAAACTGTAAAAGTGTACCTGACAAATCTTCTCGTTCTTCCACCTGAAAAGTCAGTACTTGCAAAGCACATATATGTATATATAATTTTGCAGGAATTAAAGCATGCTGATAAGGAAAGTAGAAAATATAAGTTTAAGGTGTGTCTACCGAATCCTATGTCATAACTTAGCAAGTTAGGTTTAAATTTTGAGGATGATTCCATTAAGAAAATCATAATAAGTCTAGATATCTTACAAGATTTCCAAAGGATCATGAAAAAGTTTTGGGTAATACCTTAGACATTTCATGGTCCTTGAAATTATCTTGAGTTCATTTTAGTCTTATTGTGTTTGCTATATGTTTCACCCAATTAATACCCTTATGCTCAGTGAATCATGATGTTTTGATTATCTCTTAAATGGTGTAATTATCACTTGATATCTCACTTATGAATTATACTGGTAAAGACCCTTAGAGGGAAACTTGACTTAATTAGGGAATTTAATTAATTTGATATTTAAAGAATGGGCTTAAACTGTTTTAAAAGGTTTTAAATTAATTATAAGTTATTGGCTAAACCTCATTAGACAAAATTTTGATTAAGCCTAGTTCACTACTAAACCCTTAAGATTTAATGAGAAGGTTTATGGTTCAGAAAAATGATTTTTAATATTTATACTCTTAATCCTTATCATGAATTATAAATCATTTTAAAACCATTGGTTGGGGGTTAACATCAGTGTGTTATAATCTTCTAAAATCAAACCCCTCACATTAATGTCTTCCTATTTAATTATTCTTCCAAAATTTCATTAATTTGAAAAAAATTATAAAATTATCCTTTATGAGATTCAAAGTGAGGTTGGTTTCTACCACTTATCCCTTTTAAGTTTCAATCATCAAGACATGTTATTTTAAGATTACTTATTACCCATTTACCCTCTTGATTAGACCTAAATATTAATTAAGCTTTAAATTCCAAAATTACACTTTTGCACCTAAGGCCTTAATACCCCATAATTCATTAAATTAGACTCAAATGACTTATAATTTTATGTTACCTCACTAATGAATTAATTAAAACATCAGAGGAGAAAAATGTGGTTTGTTTTCAAATTTATTTAATATTATAATTATTTTTAATGCAAAATAGGAAGTTTCAATGAAAATTTAATAACTCACTCAAAATAAGACTTCTGTCCTTAAGAAAACTATTGTAGGTTCATCTAGATTAGAGGACCACTTGGACCAATTTTCATGATTTTTAGAGGTTTAATTTAATTATTAGGATTATTTGTTTTTTTAGCATTAATTAAATATTAAATAATATTTAGATGGAAAATTAAGTCTTATATTTTTATTAATTCTCTATGAGTCTAGGGAACCCAAAGAAATAAATTATATATTTCGGTGGCTTAAATTTTAATTATTAGAATTATTTCAGTGAGAAATTAAAGAGAATTCATTTTTTAGCTTTTAAAATCAACATCTTGACTTAGAAAATTAGGAAAATTATTTTAATTAGTTTAAAGTGATAAGAAAGCCAAATGTGACATTTTAGTGTGTTTTTACAATTTTGTAATTTTTATGATTTTTAATTAATTTTTAATTATTTAAAGGGTTAAAATTAGCTAAAAAAAGTGTTTAATTTTAATTAAATTTTATTTTTCTTAGGTTTCCCTGGTTATAAAGAGCTCCAAAAACCAACTTTTGTAGTTTTTTGAGTTGTATTTTAATTATTATAATTATTTTGCTGCTAAAAAATGCTATTTTAATTAATTAATCCATTTAAGTAGTCAAATTAACTCCAATTGACTTGAAATTTTTATGAGGAGCTCTCCTAACATTAAATTACAGTGTAGAATAATTTTTATGCCATTTTAATATATATTTACTCCAAATTAATTTTATTTCATTTTTTAGGGTGAGTGACAAATAGGAATATTTTTAATGAATTAAATTAAGTTTATATTTTTTCTAGGATCCTCTGACCACGGTGAACCTACCAAAATAAATTTTGTATTTTTCTGATGAGAATTTTAATTATTATAATTTTTATACTAAAATAGACCATTAACTTGAAAATTTGATACCTATGCTTAGAGATCTCTCCAAACCTAAAAAAAATTAGAAAAAAATTTCTCATAACATGTAGAATCAAAGTTCCAAAGCTCAAGTCATGGTGAAATGTCTATGCAAATGGAGAGTTAAAATAAGGAAAATACTATTTATTTAAGTAAAAATAATATATGCATCAAATAAAGATGAAAATATTTGCAAATTATTCTCATCTTTCAATGAACAACAGGGTATTTTTATTTTATTTTTATGATTTTTATACACAAAGTTATGTATTTTTTAAGTTCTGGTCATTAAATAATTCAAATAAAAGCCTATTTTTCTACTTATCCACATCATCCTCGTACGCATCGATGGGACACGTGTCTCCGCTGTACTGGACACCGCCAGTTGTTTCATCCCGCTCTTTTCAAACCGCTGCGCTGTCTGACCGCATCAAAACCCTCCATTCGATACACGCTTGATTGAATGGTCCTTCGTCATCGTCCCCAACTGGTTCAACTCAAAAACTGTCCATTTTAAAACATTAATATCTTGCTCGATTCTCAACCAAATCAAGTGCATTTTTTTTTAAATTACTCATTTTGACTAAGAGATAACATCCATATAGTTGATCAAGCTTTAAATCAATCCTATAAGCATGGAGAATTAAATGAAGCTCAATTTAGGGTTAACTTTTTATTACCTTTGCTCAAGAGGTGTGGCCTCGATTGAGTGCTTCCAAAAGTTTTCCTTGAGTTCAAAGAGCTCCCAAATGAAGTCCCAAGCTGTGGTGAATTGCCTAGGTATGATTTCGACGAAAGCCAATTTAGGGGGTTGATCAAAGTCCACCTTAGGGTGCTCTGGTGATGGGGCTTTTATGGGGGATCTTCTTCTCTTACTGTGGGGATAGCGTGGGCACAATTAATTTGAATTTGGAGGAGGTTTGGAGGATGTCCTTTTTCGGCCTAGGTATTGAGCTCCAAAATTGAGCTCAAGCGATGGATTTGGGTGGTTGAGGATGGTTGGGTTAAGCTCAAGAGGTCTCCAAGAAGCTCTGGAAGCAATTTGACAGAGTCTCCCCATGGATATTCAGGCTCTCCCCCTTTCACCATGGAGGGGGGTTTAAATAGAAGGGCTTGGAGAGGCCACTAGGGGCAATTGGTGGGTGTTTATGGTTGCTTAGGTGGAGAGAAGAAATGCCCAAGTGTCCAATTAGAGTTGTACACATCAGGTAGGTTCAATTTTGATTTTTGACCATATTGGCTCCCTTGGCCATGGTGTCTTCCCGCCACCAAGGTGGTCGACCGGCTAGGGAGGGAGAACCATTTGGTCAGGGGGCTCAGGGCTTGGTTTTGGTGCAACCAATTTAAGGTTGTCATGTGTAAAGGTATGGGGATTGAAATAGAATGGGGGAAGGGCTATTTTTGGGTCAAATTGGGTCCAATCATAGTTTGGGGCTGGGTTCACCTCTCAAGACTGGTTTGGGTGCTGAGGGAAATCAGGAGATTCAGCTTAATTAGCATGGTGAGGTCTCTATCCAAAAAGATTTAGATAATCATGGTTAGAATTATTCATGGGAGGGTTTAAGAGAATTTTAAGGATATTTGAAAGTGGTTTAGCCTCTTTCCATAAATAGATTGATGATGTGGCATGGGTCTCATGACTTACAATGACTTAGGACTGGCTTCATGGCTTATCTTTGGCTTAGTCAACTTTCATGCGAAGGGATTTTTGGAATTTTGAAATATTTTGGTGGAGTTTGGCATGGTGATTGATTTGGATTGATTTGATTTTGGATTTAGGACTTTAGGAAAGATTTTAATTAAATGGATGATGAAAAGAAATGATTGTCATGTGGGCTTTGGACTTGGGCTTTTGAAATTAAATGTAGTGGGCTTTTGGATTTTAAAATAAAAAATTGATTTTGGGCTAAACTTTGGGCTAATTAAATGTTGAGTTTGTTCTAGGAATTTTTCATGAAGGCTTGATAAAAATTTCAAGTGATTTTGAATTGAATTGGGGGCTAATTTGGTGGATTTAGGCATATGGTCAAAATTGGGCTTTTTTGATTTGAATGAAATTGGGCTTGTAATTGGAACAAATTGGGCTTTAATTTTATTTAGAATAGAATTGGGGATGCTAAATTTTGGTTTAGAATTGGAATTGGGCAAAATTGGAGTCAATTGGGCCAAAATTGGAGTTAATTTGGAGACATTTGGGCCTTTTAAGGGCAATCAGGGGTTTTGGTCAAATTGAGTAAAATTGGCCAAATCTAGTCAAATTGATGATCAAAAATTGAAATTGGGAATATTTGGGATGATTTTGGAATATTTGGGAATTTTTGGAATCTTTAGGTCATGAGGGGCATTTTGGTATATTTGGCAATTTTTGGGGGTATTTTAGAAATTTGGCAAATTTTGGTCAATTTAGATAGTGGGGAGTAGTTTGAGATGATATTTGTGCAAATTTGGGTATTTTGGATAATTTTGGGATTTTTGACAAAAATTAGAGTTTTAGGGGTATTTTGGTAATTTTGGCAATTTTTGGGGGTATTTTGGAAATTTGGTAAATTTTGGCCAATTTAAGTAGTGGTGAGGGGTTGGAGATGATTTTTGAACAAATTTTGGTATTTTCGATAATTTTGGGATTTTTGGCAAAATTAGGGTTGTAGGGGTATTTTGGTAATTTAGTGGTTTTGGGCCAAAATGGGCAGCAAGCCATGAAGCCATACCAAACCAATAGGAGCCATGTGAGGACTCATTTTGAATGCTCAATATGTTAGTTCTAACCCTCTTAGTCAAAGACTAGGGGTATATGGTCATCCATATAAGCTTTCCAAAAGGAGTCAGGAGACCAAATTAAAGTGTCATAGGGTTTAGGGTATGTGAAAGGTGTAGTGTGTGTGCAAGTTAGCCCCACTAAAAGCAGATCACCCAGGGTTAGTCCTAATGTCTGACCATCCTATGGGGGATTCCCCTTGAGCTCCTCCATATTGACCCCGCCTACTAAGTGCTAGAGGTTAGGACTAATACGTGGAACTTCAAGTTGAGCAAAGAAGAATTTAGAATTTCTAATGGTGAGGGTTCATTTTTTAGTCCTCTAGGAATAGTCAACAGAAAATTCCTATGGCTAGACCCTAAGCTACTAAAGAGGAAAAACTAGACCTCAACCGAAAATGAGGTCAACACCTGCATAACATCAAAACTACTGTCAAAAGTTACTTACACCTCCATGTATGTAGCAATGTAGTCATCGATAACATCTTACATCTTACGTGGTACTAATGATCTACTAGGATATTCTAGGTAAGATGCCGTAATACAGAGCTGCATAATAAAAAAAATAATTATAAACTCTAACTACAAAATTGAAATATAAAGAGTTTGCTTTTTTTATACCCCTATCACATGGCTCTCAGCAATGGAACTGATGCTCTAGCTTGTGATCACTATTAGGTTACTTTGCAGTCTCTGTTTGATTGTAGAGGTACCTAAACAAGCGGGCATCATCAAAATCTGTTCTAGATTTTCTTTAGCTTGAGTCGGAGTTGTCTCTACCTCAAATGACACTACATCTGAAACCATTATTTCTTGACGTTCTTGAAAAAAAGGTAGTTCCAAATTTATTTCCGATTGTTGGCCCTTTGGGTCTTCCGTATCTACAACAAATGTAACATGACCCTAAATAAAAGAACAAAAGTTTTTAAACATATTATCGAGTTAAATAATGGCAAACACTATAAAATGATCTGTTTACCGTAAAGGGCATAATATCAAGAGCATGATGTGATGTTCATTCGACTTCATCGTGTTCCTCCGGTAGTGTCTCGTCGCTTGAGGCAAAATTATCATGTGCAACATTTATTTGATCTTGCCCTATTGAACCTCATTTTGGTCGAGGTAAAGTTTTTCATCTTTAGTTGCCTAGGGTCTAGCCATAGGACTTTCCTGTTGACTATTCCTAGAGGACTAGAAAAGGAACCCTCACTAATAGAAATTCTAAACTCTTATTTGCTCAGCTTGAAGTCCCACATTTTGGTCCTAACTTCTAGCACTTAGTAAGTGGGGTCAATATGGAGGAGCTCAAAGGGAGTCCCCCATAGAATGGTCAGACCTTAGGACTAACCCTGGGTGGTCTGGCTTTGGTATGGCTAACTTGCACACGCTACACTTTTTCACTTACCCCAAACCTTAGGACCCCTTAGGTTAGCCTTCAGACTCCTTTTGGAAAGCTAATATGGGTAAACCTATACCCCTAGTCTTTGGCTGAGAGGGTTAGAACCAGCATATTGAGCATCTAAAATGAGACCACACATGGCTTGTATTGGTTTGGTATGGCTTCATGGCTTATTTGCCCATTTTGGCCCAAAACCACTAAATTACCAAAATACCCCTATAACCCTAATTTTTGCCAAAAATTCCAAAATACCCAAATTTGTTCAAAAATCATTTAAAACCACTCAACACAACCTAAATTGACAAAAATTCATAAAAAAATACCAAATTTCCAAAGTACTCCCAAAAAATTGCCAAAATTCCCAAAATGCCCTTCATGACCTAAAAATTCCAAAAATTCCAAAACTCCCAAAAATTCCAAAATCATCCAAAATATTCCCAATTTCAGTTTTTGATCATCAATTTGACCAAATTTGACCAAATTAGTCCAATTTGACTAAAAGCCCCAATTTGCCCTTAAAGGCCAAAATGTCCCCAAATTAGCCCCAATCTTAGCCCAATTGACCCAAATTTTGCCCAATTTCAATTCCAAATCAAAATTCAGCATCCCCAATCCTAATTTAAACAAAGTTCAAGCCCAATTTGATCCAATTTCAAGCTCAATTTCATTCAAATCAAAAAGGCCCAATTTTGACTACATGCCTAAATCCACCAAATTAGCCCTCCAATTCAACTCAAAATCATTTGAAATTTTGCCAAATCTTTCATGAAATTATCCTACAAAAAATTCAACATTCAATTAGCTTATATTTTAGCCCAAAATCAATTTCCATTTTAAAAGCCCATGATAATTCCAAAGGCCAAAGTCCAAAGCTCATATGACAACTCTTCCCTTCATCATCCATTTAATCAAATATCACTTCCTAAGTTTTAATTTCATGATCAATTCATTCCAAATCAAGCCTCATGACAAAATCCAGAAAATATGCCAAAAAAAACAAAATCCCTTCTCATGAAAATTAGCCAAGCCAAAGGAGAGCCATGAAGCCACTCCCAAGCCATAGGCAAGCCATGAGAGCCATGCCACATCATCAAACTATTAATGGCAAGAGGACAAGCCACTTTCAAACTTTTTTAAAAAGGTTTTTAACCATTTTAATGAATCCTCTAAACCTCATACTTAACCAAATCACTTGAATGGGGACTTCTCC